>AZIM01001772.1:218012-235864 GCA_000516915.1 Ophiophagus hannah | reverse complement strand
CTAGACAGCATACTAAAAAGCAGAGACATAACCCCGCCAACAAAAGTGCATATAGTCACGGCTATGGTTTTTCCAGTTGCAATGTATGGCTGTGAAAGTGGGACCATAAGGAAGGCTGAGCGCCAGAGAATTGAGACCTTTGAACTATGGTTGCTGGAGAAGACTCCTGCAAGGCCCTTGGACTGCAAGGTAATCAAACTGGTCAGTCCTAGAGGAGATTAACTTTGACTGTTCTTTAGAAGGCCAGATCCTGAAGATGAAACTCAAATATTTTGGCTACCTAATGAGAGGGAAGAACTTACCAGAGAAGAGTCTAATGCTGGGAACAATTGAGGGCAAAAGAAGAAGGGGATGGCAGAGAATGAGTTGGCTGGATGGAGTCACTGAAGCAGTTGGCATGAGCTTAAATGGACTCGAGGGATGGTAGAGGACAGGAAGGCCTGGAGGAACGTTGTCCATGGGGTCGCGATGGGTCGGACATGACTCCATGACTAACAACAACAACAACAACTAGTTTTTATGTCTCCTAGTGCTGTGTTACTTATCCTAGTGCTTTTTAAACTAAAAGACTTTGTTTTCAATCATTAATAAAAATGTAGAATTTTTTGTATTGTTGGAGACCAAAGGAAATAGTAGTTCTGCACACCATAGTTTTAAAAAATCTAGTAAATGCCATCAGTGTGATGCATAGTTAAGGAGGTGAACTAGGCAACAATAGACCAGATTCTAAATAAGTGATATTAGGTCAGTCACTCCCTCTTAGCCCAACCCAACACAGTGGGTTGTTTTATGGGGGAAAAAAGAAGGAAATCTTAAGCTGATGAAATAAAGACAGAATATAAATCAAACAGATTACATATATAATAAAAAAAACTTTTCTTCTTAAATGGAGTTCTTGACACTTATGAGTAACTTAAAATTACAGGAGAACTAATCATAATCAATTTGTTTCCACATTTCAGAGGCATAAGAGAATATAACCTGACACATAATTAATCAAAAGCTCTGGAAAGACTGGGCGAAGATTAATTGGGCCAATGGATATGTCTAGCTGGGACTTGGATGGCAGCAATGAGAGGGTAGATAATGCAGACTTGGAAAAATCAATGATTTTGGAATTTGGTTCTGCCAAAATGTAGCTGGCTCAAAACAGATTAGCAAAATTTCTGGAATGCAATGATTTTCTCCTAGATTGGAGGCAGTTTGGTGTAGTGGTTAAGACATAAGGCTAGAAATTGGAAGATCTGAGTTCTAGTTCCACATTAGTCATGAAGCCAATTGGGTGACATTGGGCCAGTCACTCTTTCTCAGCCCCTCGGAAGAAAGCAAGCCACTTCTGAAATTTTGCCAAGAAAACTACAGAGATCTCTCTAAGCCAGTCACCAGGAGTCAACACTGAATCAATCAAACAAACAAATCATGGCAGAACATTTATCTCATACATATTCCAACATTGGAAGTAGGATACCACTGTCTAACTTCACTTTAACGAAAGAGAAAACATCCCCGTGGAAGAAATGCAATTAAGTAAGACTGGCAAATTCCATTAAAAGTAAAGTGTGGCTCCTAGGATTTTTCCATTTCAAAAGAATGGAACAATCTTAGCTTTTGATGGAACTCACCTTCAAACCCACCCACCCACCCCCAAAAAAACCCTATTCCTAATTCACTCCCTTCTGAAGCACAGCATACAACTTAATACTAGGCTTTGGTATGACTCTTCACTCCAAACACACCCTAACTGCCTATCTACAAAGCCATCTAAACAAGGTTCTTTTCAAAATTCCCTACAGTTGCATTATCTACAACAATTCCACCTGTCATACCTGGGTGAAATATTTTCCATCAGGTTTCAAGACTCTCATTGAAAGGTCCAGAATCATTCGTAGAAATTCCCATGTGGAATCTAAATTTAAACATACTAATTGTTTAATTAGGAATTGAATAATTCATAAATGTTAAGTGATGAGAACAACTACAATTTGCAACATCATTGGATTCATGTTTGATTTTTTAGGACTCTGTAAATAAAAAGGCATGGAACTTCCTTTAAACATTTTTTTTATAAATATAGGACAATTATTTAGAAAATAATTTCCAGCATTGTAGAAAAATCTATCAATTATCGGTAGATGTGAGGGCAAATAATGCTTTTCTCCATTTTCCTCCACACCCCTAATATGCACACCTTATAAAACTGTACTTTACATACCCACTTACCTGTTCTATCTCTCTCTCTATTCTTCAGATGTACAATAAATTACTTAACTACAAAAGAGTTTTTCAGAAAAAATGATTGACAATAAACTTTGCAAGGGAATGCATAACAGCATCTTGCAAAAGAACGCAATAGCATCCCACCAAAGATTTGGATAGTCCCAATCGTGCTAGCTTTTTGTAAGGTATTATAGACGTGACTGTTTCCCAGATGTTTGGACCAGATAATTAGTCACGTTCTGCTGGTTAAAGCTGCTTGTTTTGAACTGGTCTTTATTTTTGATTTTGGTCACTATATTTGGTTGGGATAAATAGCCCCAAGCCAATCAGGTGGCAGGCAGAAGCAAAGGTGCTGCAGGGGCAATGTGCAATTGGCAATCGCAGGGGCTGGGGGGAGCAGCGTGCGATGCAAGATTTTTTAAAAAAACAACTGCAGCTCCTTAACCCTAACCATAATCTTAGAAGATGTCACCAGGAGACCAGGAAGCATGGGAGGGGCACCTTATGGGGGCTTCATAAAGACACAACTCAGTCAGCCCCAACAAAAGAGGGGAGGAAGAGCAAGGCTGGCACAGCATCTGGCATTGAGGGGGGATGGCTGGAGGGCATGGCAGTGAACAGCAAGGCTGGCGCAGTTTCTGTGATTGCAGGAGGCATGGGGGAGGGCAGGCAGACAGCGAGGTTGGCGTGGTTTCTGCAATTGCAGTGGGTGTGGGGGGCAGGGCCGCAGGTGAATGGCAAGGTGGGCATGGCTTATGTGATTGCAGGGAGGCTGGGGTGGTGATGGTGGTCGGCAGGTGAATAAAGGTGGCATGCAGCTTGGGGGAGCCCCGCCATTGCCACTCCGGCCTGACGCCTAACAGGCAATTCAGCTGTCCCCAAGCCATGCGCTCATCTGCCTTGTCCTCTCTCCTGCAATCATGTAAGCATGCCAGCCTTGCTGTTCACCCCCCATGCCCACTTCAATTGCAGAAGCCGCGCCAGCCTTGCTGTTCTCCTACTGCACCCCCCCATAGCTGCCCCCCACAACACCAAAAACCACACCAGCCTTGTTCCTCTTCCCCTCCTTCTTTGGAGCTGAGTTGCAAGCCAAGCTGCCTTTGTGAAACCCCCTTGAGGCACCCCTTTCTCCCTTCCTACTCCCCCCAACACACTCTTGCCTGTCTGCCGCCCCACCCCCAGTGGCCCTGGCGCTGCTATTCCCACCGCCACTCCCACTCCTGGTGACAGATCTGCAAGGCTCCAAAATCTGCACAGCAGCCACAGTACTTAAAAAAAAATCTTACATTGCATGCTTGTCCCATCCCCCCCGCAACAGCCCCTGCAATTACCCATGCACATTGTCCCTGCAGAACCATTGCTTCTGCCTGCCACTCGATTGGCTTGGGGCTATTTATCCCATGCAGCCAAAGGCCCAGATCAAACCATGTCTGGGCAAATGGGCAGGGACAAAGGGCCAGGGACGGAAGGCAAGGGGCCCACTGGCCATGGAGAATGGCTGTGGAAAATCCAGCGGAGGAGGACAGCTGGCTGTAAATCGGCTGAGGCAGGTGGCTGGGACCAAAAGAGGTGCAGCCAAGGGTCCATGTCTAAACGTCCCATTCTGTCCTTCTACACTGCACACAAACCACTGTTGTGAGGTGTCTGATCCTCCCTTCAGATTTTCCACTAGAACCTATGGAGGCTGGAGTAAGTCTGTAGAAAGTAGATCTGCATGAATGGACAATTTTCTTCCTCAATTTGAGCTTTCCACATATACAGACAAATGCCCCAAAGATATTATTTTTTATAGGAAAATAATGCAGAAATACAATTAAATTTTTTAAAAATAACCTTCTTCTGGAGATGTGGAGATTGGAACAGCTGTCAAATCATTAATTACATAATCAAACATTCTTTCTTCTTTGGCATATCTCTTCAGGACTGGGATACAATCTTCTATTAGTACCTAAAAAAAGTAGTAACATTTTGTCTACTTAACATAATAATGATGCCCATAAGGTTACTAACTAGCACTTTCTGTAGTAGTCATGATGAATGAAGTAACCCAACTCTTTATCAATTCAACTGTTCTATCACTCAAGAGATCATGAACTATCCATATAAGGCCTCTTATAGATCTACACTGTTCAGAGATTGCTATTTGTTCTCTATAATCAAGACAGCTTAAGTTAGAAACTGAACATGGTATTTCTTGCATGCAAAGATGTGCTCTAATATTGATTTAAGGATCTCTTGCTGGAGTTTGAACAGAGAAATCATGATGTAAACACCATTTTTTCTACTCTCATAACTCATAGAAAGGGCAAGCCAAAAGACAGGATTTTGGAACAGAGGAGGCAGCTACACTCTGCTAGGCTACTCAAATGGGGAATGACCACAATCTTTTCTTTAAACAGCATTCCAGTCACCTATAAATAGCATGATTTGTCTTCTTTGTTGTGTCAACTGTTCGACATTTGCTTCTTTTGCATCTGAACAGTCTTGGATCACTATAATACTGATTCGTTTGCCATTTCTTTTCTCCATGGATTGCATTTAAACTGGTAAATCTCTGCTCTGCACACTGTAAGCTAGTTAATGAGGTGCTGCATGACCACCTGTACAAAGGGGTCCTAGTGTACATTGATGACATCCTAATTTACACGGAGACAATGGAGGAGCACATAAAATTAATATGCCATGTCCTCAAGAATCTCTTGAGGGCAAACCTATATGCTAAACTGTCTAAATGAGAGTTTCACAAGTCCTGGCTGGACTACCAAGTGTATGAAATGGAATAGAGGTGGACCTGGAGAAAGTGAAAGCCATATTAGAGTGGCAAGCCCCTTGAACAGCAAGCGGTTACAGAGCTTCCTGGGGTTTGCAAACTTTTACTGGCAATTTATTGCCTCCTTTGTGAAAATTGCCCTGCCGCACCAAGCTGTTAAAGATGGGAGTAGGGGGAGAAAAATCTCGACCAAGTCAGCCACTGAACTGGACAATGGAGTGCCAGAAGGCTTTCAAGGACTTAAAAAGACTGTTTGCAGAGGAGCCGATCCTAAAACACCCTAACCCCAAGGAGCCCTTCATTATCCAAGCTGATGCCAGGGATGTGGCTGTCGGAGCAGTACTCCTCCAGAAAATCAGAGAAGGGAAGTTTCAACCATGCGCTTATACTCCCAAAAAATCACCAAGACAAAGAGGCACTGGGCAGTGTGGGAAAAGGAAGCTTTCTCTGTGAAGTGGGCATTACTTACTTGGTGGCAACTCCTTGAAGGGAGTTAAGTACCTTTCAAAGTGTGAACTGACCATAAAAACTTGGAAGCACTGAGAACTCACTGAAAGTTCTCCCTGAAACAAGTCCAGTGGGCACAATAATTGATTTGACTTCGAACTGAAGTACATCTCAGGGGGGGAAGAACTTTGTAGCCGCATGCTGTAGTACAAGAGCAATCAAGAAGTAGTAGTAAATGCCATCACCCCTCCAAAACAACAAGCAGCACAGGGGACCACAAGGCAGCAGGTAAAAAAAAAGATTGCCAGACCTCAGCTGACTCAACAGATAAAAAAGGAATTACAGTCTGATAGCCAATTCGGAGGCCATGGAAGTAAACTAACATCAAGAGAAGGGATGGCATGGAAGGGGGACAAACTATGTTCCCAAGAGCCAAGCCTTGCAACGAAGCTATGACACCAAGCAAGCTGGCCACTTTGGATTCTTAAAGATTTTGCATTTAGTTAAGAGACAGTTCTGGTGGCCAGGGATAAAGCGGACACAGAGAGTGTGGTGGGATTCAGCCAGTTCTCAATGGTTCAGCCGAACACCTTAACTTTTTGCAAAGTTTGGGGAACCAGCTAATCCCACCACTGGCTGGCTCCACCCACCCTGCCCCTCCCAGCCACTCATCTCGCCTCGCCCGCTCACCTTGTCATGCCTGCGGACCGGCTGCTCTCTGGCTTCCTTGCTCGCTTGCCTTCATTGCTCATCCAGTCCACACTGAACACGTGGCCCCGCCCCAGCTGGTCTCCCTCCTCGCCCGCTTGCCTGCCTTCGCCGCTCGCCCGGATCATGCAGCAGCAGGGTCCAACTGCTTTCCCCTCCTTCCCTCTCTCTTCTTCCCTAGGCCTCTCCAACAGCACAAAGCTGATTCCTTGTCCTGCCTCACTGATGTCCGACTCCGAAGGCAGGTGATAACTGTCAGAGGGCCCTGGCCCCATCTCTGCCTCCGATGCAGAGCACTCATCAGAGCCTTCCCAGACTCCAGGACTGGCCCATGCTCCTCCCCAACCCCCTCATCNTGTCCGAATCTGCTGCCAGCTCCACTGGCCACTGGCAGGCCACAACATCCCTGGCCAGGTGGCCTCTCTCCCCCTTTCCTACCTCCCTGGAATAGCCACATGACAATGCGAAAGGCAAGGCCCTCCTGGATAGCCATCTCACTCGCGCACCTGGCCTCACACTCTTCTGGCACAGGGAAGCAGTTGAAGTGGCTCCATGGTGACCTTGGGAGCTGCCAGCCAGAGAGCGGCTCCAGGAGCAGGAGCCCGCAGCCTCAGCAGGCCGGCGGCCAGTGGCAAAAAGGTCCTGGCACCTTAGTGATGGTCTATCTAGTCAACATGATCTTGATAGCCAGGTGAGCGTGCGCCAGCGCACTTTTGGCAGGTGGGTGGGCTCAGCTTCAGGGTGTGGAAGGAGGGCATGTGTTGGTCTGCTTTTTCATGGAGAAACCTGGTGGCCCTCTGCCTCCCCTGGCCAGGGAAGAAAAGCAGGAGCTTCTCTCTCCATCTCCTACCTCCCCAGGAGAGCCATGTGACATTGTGAAATGTAAGGCCCTCCTGAATGGCCACCTTGCTCACACGTCCCAGGAGGCAGAGCACTCTCTTGCACCATCCCAGGATGCAGGGCGCTCTCTCGCCCCATCCTGGGAGGCAGGGCACTCTCTCGCCCTGTCCCAGGAGGCAGGGCACTCTCTCGTACCATCCCAGGAGGCAGAACAGTGTTCCACACCATCCTGGGAGCACAATGCTCTCCCATCCCGTCTCGTGAGTGCTCTGCATCCCAGGAGGAAGGACGCTTTCTCAGTCATCCCGGGAGGCAGGCTGGGGCTGTTGCCTGCCATCCTGGGAGGCACAGCACTCTCCTGCGCCATCCCAGGAGGCAGGGCGCTCACTCATACCTCCCAGGAGGCAGAGCGCTCGCTCGCTCGTCCCGGGAGGCAGGCTGGGGCTGTTGCTGGCCCAGGNGTTGCTGGCCCAGGAAGACTCCAAGGATGCCGTTTCCACCACCTCCTCTGCAGGGGCTATCAGCCTAGACAAACTCTTGCACAAGCTGAGGCAGCTGCTAGACAGCATCGAAATCAACTGTTACAACTGCCTGGCAGGTCATGCGGTTACTTTTGGGGATTTTGGCCCTGGGATGGGAGAAGAAGAAGGGAGGAGAATGGTGACTGGAGGGCTGGGAAGGAAAAGAAGGCAAAAAGCAGGCATTTTGTGTCTGTCTGTCTGTCTGTCTGTCCCTCCCCCTCCCCCGTTCTTGTGCTGTTATGATCAGTGCTGCCTTTTACACACAAAGTATGCCTCAGAGAACGCCAATTCATCCTAAATAAATACGGCCTTTATTTGCTTCCCTGGCTGGCAGGAATCTTTTCAGCAAAACACAGGTTTCCAAGCCCATTGCAGAAAGGTGGAGATTGGGGTGGGAAGGAAAGGGAGGCTGCTCGCTCTCTCTCCCTCTTTGGCCCGGAGCACTCCAACCGAGCTTTGTGACTGAAATTTGTGTTGGAGACTGAGGGCAAAAGGCAAGGTCTTTGGGGGTGGAGAGAGACTGGTGATACTTCTCACCACAGTTTGCAAGTTTGATAGCCAGATTGATTCACGAAATAAGAATGAGGACAATGACAGGTGTCATTTCCTCTCCTTCCTTATCCCCCCTGCCCCAACCTCTACCTTTCTGCAATGGACTTTGCTGAAAAGATTCCTGCCAGAGAAGCAAATAAAGGCCGTATTTATTTAGGATGAATTGGCATTCTCTGAAGCATACTTTGTAGGTTGTTTCTGTCATTGCTCTGGTGTGTGTGTATGTATAAAAGGCAACACTGACATTGATCGTAGCAGCACAAGAACAGGCACTAAGCACCAGATCCATGGAAGCAGGGATTTATCACACTAGATAGAACCCAAGGGATAGATCAGTGTCTCTCAGCTGAAAGATTTATGGACTTTAACTCTCAGAATTCCCCAGCCAGCCATCAAGGAGTTTCCACAGAAGATTGTGGAGAATACTAGAGCTAAGAATCTATGGAAGTTCCAGATCCAGAAAGACAGGCAGGAATTAGATAATCAACCAGACACTGTAGTAGTAAATAATTAGACAAAGACCGTAAGAACTTGGGAGGCCAGGCAAGCAGAGCGAGGCAAGGTGCCCCTCGACGTGAGTGACGTCGATTTGGTCATGCCTACCCAGTCACATACCCACCCAGCCATGCCTACCCCAGACGGTCATTAGGGTAGAGAACCGATTGTTAAATTATTTGAATTGCACTACTCCACAGAGAGCTATGTGAAAAGTTGCCCAGTGTATGCAGCAATGAAAAAAAGACCAGGGAAGAGCCCAGGCTTACTGCAACAAGTGACAGAGCCACTCCACCCTGGGAAGATATTGTAATAGACTTCATAGTCGAGCTCCTAGAGAGTGGGGGAAACACTGTGATTTGGACAGTAATAGACTTGTTTTCCAAGCAAGCTCACTTTATCGCCTGCTCGAGCCTCCCACCCCCAAGAGACTGGCTAAAATGTTTCTTCAACACATTTGCTGATTGCACAGGGTGCTGAAACATATCATCTCGGACCAGGGGTCCACTAGGTTCTGGAGGGAGTTCGCAAAACTAATAGGATCCTCCCAAGGGCTTAGCTCGGTATTTCATCTGAACACAAATGGTGCCGCGGAACGAGTGAATGTGAATACAATAATGCAGTGCATAGCAGCATGGGACTCATCCCTTTTAAAGTAGCTACAGGGGTGGACTTTGTGCCTATGCCAGAGTACCTTAAGGAGCCCCTTCGTCAGTAAGTTTGACAGAGTTTGTGGGTTCCCTCCAAAATGCCTGGGGTAATGTAAAGCAAGCCCTAGCAAAAGCAACCGAAAGTCAGAAAGTTCAGACAGATAAGAAGCACTCACTCCAGAAATCATTCCACATGGGGAGAAAGTATATTTGTCTACCAAGTATCTAAAGCTGAAACTACTTTGCAAGGAGCTGGGTCCAAAGCATATAGGACCCTTCCCCATAGTAAAGGTCATAAACCCAGTCACAATAAAGATAAAACTACCCCACCTATTAGGAAAAGTGCATCCTGTGTTCCACTGCAGTCTGCTTAAGCCAGTAGTAGGATCTGAGCTAAGACTAGTGGCTAGAATTGGCCCAGGTCCAATCATTGGGGGGGGGGAGAGGGAGAAACACTATGAGGTTAAATCAATTCTGGACTCCAGACTATTCAAGGGGAAACTCCAATACCTAGTCCAGTGGAAGGGGTATCCAATGTCAAAAGCCAGATGTGTAAAAGCTCAGAACATGAGGACAGATAGATTAGTAGAGAAATTTCATGAGAAATATCCCCAGAAGCCAAGGACTCCTTCCTAGAGGCCAAGGAAACCCTGAAGTAACTAACATGTGTACTTAATATTTTACTTTCTAAGGGGTCCAAATGTCAAACTTCGAAACTGGAAGCAGGAAACTTGCCCTGCTGTCACAGCCATCTTTTCATTTCTCAGCTTGCCACAGACTATTGGAGGGGGTGGGGGGGAGAGGTTTGAAATGCCAGCCCAGACAACAAGAAATCGTCCTGTGGGAATCAAGGTCATCTCAACAAATGTTTGGCAAGAGCCTGAAGGAGTTGCCATAGTGTCACCAGAACACCTAATTGGACAATGTGACCTGGTCAAAGAAGGGGAGGAAAGAATTCACTCTTTAATTAGCTGAAAACCCCAGGAACTAGTTAGAGTTGGCTTTGCTTCGTGCATGCTGAAATGATGTATTCAATAAAGTTATGCTTAAAGAGATCTGATCGTCTCAAATTGCTGGCTTGGTTGGGTTTGTCAGTAGGAACTTTGACACATACAGCCATAAAACATGACAGACAAGAATAAATATATTCTATTTCAAAGTTAACATCAATGTTTCAATCAAAGCATCCCCTATTCCAAAAATATTTCACATTTATTTATCATTCACTCACAAGATTTAACAGTCACTAATGTTGAACAGCATACTATTCCCTTTGCTCCCCCACAACAAAGTGGCAATTGAAATCAAACCAAAAAACCTGGTGGTTTCAACCTTCTGCATATTTAAAATAGTATTAGCTGTATTAAATTAGAGTTATCTCTATTTTAAGGACATCCTGAAATTATATACAATTCATACCATTACCTCATATCACTAGTATTGATAATAGAACATACATACTGACAAATTGGCTTTAGATATTAAAAGCAAAGAGTATAACATATAATTGAACTTATTTCTATGCACCAGAAACAAACTTTTATGAAAAAATTATATAATACTATAAATAAAATATATACCTGATAGCATTCTCCTTTTAGATTGTCCAAGACATCTCCACATGTTTTACGCATATATTTTCGACACCCATCAATCACCATTTGGTCAATGTTTTTGATACTAATAAGAATGAAATAACTCATTTTGTTTTATTATAACATTCTTCATAATGTTCTTTGTTTTCTGCCTTGAAAAGTCTAAATTGTATAAATGAACATACCACTAAAACATTAATAAGTTGACAGTTTCCTAGAGCCATATAAATCAGGGGTGTCAAACTGGATTTCTTCTAGGGCCTGATCAGCATTGTACTTCTCCGTGGGCTGGCCGGTGGGGAGGGGAAAGACGGGACAGATACCTCCTGAAGCACCCTGCTGGTCCCCCATGCCTCGTTTTCAGCCTGGATGGCCTCCTGCAGCAATCTGCTGGCCAAAATGGGGCATGGTGGCCACGTTTTAGCCAGCAGGGTGCAAGAGGTGTCCATCCCATCTCTCCCCTCCCCCCGGCCAGCCCATGGAGGAGAACTACAATGCTGATCCGTCCCTCGAAGAAATCCAGTTTGACACCCCTAGTCTAAATGTTCTGAGACCCAAATGCATGTATCTTTATATGTCTTGCAAAGCAGAGAATGGGAAGGCTCCCAAATCCATAAATCTATTGTAGCCCCTGGGCCTTACTGCCCATTGCAACATTTCAATATTTCCAATTTTATGAGCACATTTATCCTCCCCCACCCCCAATAATAAAATATTACAGCAGAGGGAAACTCCAGCAATAAGAACACAAGAAACTTTTCTCTTTTTTTCTTTTTTTGCCTAAACAGCATTGCATTTCAGCTTTTAATGAGGAATCTATTCTGTAAGCATAAATAACCTAAAGGCTTGGATTTATTAAGAATGCAAAAAAAAAAGAATTAAAAAAATAAATCAGGGCAAAAGGAACATTTCCACCCCAAAACAGTGTAGCACTTACTTGTCACATCTAGAGCTATTGTCACTGCAATTTTCTTACCCTGCAAACAAGGCTGTCTTTTCTTACCAACCATTTAAATAATAAATTTCCAACTATGCTGCTCGCAGCATTACTAAAAAAAAGAGAGAAAAAATATTAACTTACAAAATAACCAATTCTTCATACATAATTATGACAAATAAAAATCTTAAATTAAACAGCTTTCTTTCTTTCTTTCTTTCTCTGGGTATCCACATTTCATTCCAGTTTCAGGTAGCTTGGCACTGAGTAATTGAACATTAAAAAATCTAGTTTGTAGACTTCATAGAGCTGCGTTTGGTGCTCTGAACTGATGTTCTGGAAGAACTCTGCAGTCATTTCATCAGTAGTTCTTGTAGACTTTGCATAAGTGGGGAACTTGAGATAGTTTCCTACTCCTGCTAGTTGAAGAATGTAGTTGGAATCCTCCTCAAGAGTCTCGTACTTCCCTATGAGGTCATAATGGATGTGACAAGGATGGCACAGAGAAAAGACAGTTTGCCAGTGTTCATTGAACGGCTCTTCTCTTTGAGTTTGCGGGTCTATGAGATAAGCCACAAACTCTTCAAATTTTACATCATCACCTTTCTGCAGAGCCTCCTGTGTCGCATTTTTCCTTTGGCGCTTCACGATTTTGGTACCATATCTCTTGTGAAAGGAGGTGTTATATTTTTGGGTGAACTTGTTTCTGTAGGCTGATACCAGTCTCTCAAAAGGCTCACGGACAAACAAGAACTTCATGTAGTTTTTCAAGCGATGGTTGATCTCTGGGATGCTGTACTGGTTGAGTGTTTTCAAGTTGGATGAGATATGGGCTTCATTTGCTGGTATCTCCATTGGATCGGTGTATTTTCCTCTCCCAGTCAACACCATCATGACTCTTTTCCAGTTGGTACAGGCCACTTTGGGGACATAGCAATAAATCAGTTCATGATCCTCATCAACCACTAAATGTTTGAGATCGTTAGGTGTCAGCACACGGCGCTTCTTGCTGGACATGCTGTTGGCTCGACATGTATCTGTCACTTGATCCCTCCGAATTTGATGAAGGATTGCTGTGCTGGATAATTCCAACTATGTAAATAAAACACAAATAAAGACAACTTAGTACTATTTGGAAATATTTTTCCATCTTGTTATTAATACCTTCTACTATCCTTGTTGCTTGTGGGAAGCCCCCCTCCTAGAAGAATGAAATATTTTGAGGAATATTAAAAAAGGCAGAATATTATATTTCCCTAAATGAAAAATGGAGAAACATGTTTTTTTAGAGGCAGGAAGCAGATTCACTCTTTCTTAATAGCCCCCCCCAAACAGATATTTTGTGCCCATTAAAGACTGGGCCAGCCTATCTACAAAACAAAAGACCTTCAGCTTCAGGGTGATGGGATTAAGAACAGGACATGACCCTTCATGACATAATAGATTAACCCACTACCATTTAGTAGAAAACACAGAGCTCAATATGTTGCACAGTCTCCTAAGGGTATTTCAGACATTGCACCACCCCCAGAACAGTCGAAACTTCAACCAAACTTAGCTCAGACAAGCACCTAGGGGTTGCATTTCCTCTTTTGCCTATAGAGCCAGTTATGACCCCTTCATAACCCCTACATGACCCCATAGGAATCTGACAACAGCCAGTAGATTATTAGAGGACATGTTCTTGCACAGGAACAGGAAGCTCAAATATAAAGCCCAAAAGAAAGTATAAAAGCCACCCACTCTCAACTCCGTTTTGTCAGCTGCCCAGAATCACATGTGCTTGGTGGTTCTCTAAATGGACCCTCTTTCAAATCAGCCTCCAGCCTCCATTTTATGTCCAGTGCCTTCCTCCTGGCTTGGAACTGAACCAGATGGATATTTCTTCCCACATGCTAAAACCCACCAAAGATTACAGATCTCAGATATCCTAGGCAGAAATTGAAGAGCTGCTTCTAATTCTCTTCTGTAGACATTCTTCTGCTGTTTTATTGACACACAAAACTTCCTTTACCACTTTGAAATAAAACAGTTACTAAAAATGCACTTTCTTGGAAAACTAGTGGCTTGTTCAAGACCCACTATCCAGTTTTCCATCTCCAAAACCAATATTACAACTTAGGGATGATGCTGAATCTTGTATTTTATAGGTATATTCTTTAAATGCAGTCTGCAGTTCATAAGTTACAGTACACTTTTTGCAATTCTACTAAGAAAAAAGGTACAATTCCTTTGTGTATCCCTTGATGGTGATAGCATTCAACTTATCAGTTGCTACATTACACTTCAGCTGAGAACCTAGCAGAGAAATCTGCATGTAGCATGTTCTCTTTCTGTTCTTTTTCTCCCCTATGCTATATTTTGATGCATCTGTGGTTTATCAATACACAATTACCTTCAATTACCTTCAAATTATGAAATAGATTTTATACTGGACTTCAAAGTAGGATCAGATTCTGACTCATTTCCAGTCTCTAATTAGTAAATAAACCAATGTGTACCTATTTGGAAGCAATGAAAATTAGTTTGATTAATTCTACGTGCATTGGAATCTGCCCCAGGCAGTAATGAAGGATAACAGATAAAGAAAGACTATAAGCAAAAGATCCCTTCTCTGGTCAGATCAAGTTGCTATCTCTGTAAGACAGGGGGTCAAACTGGATTTCTTCAAGGGCCAGACTAGCATTGTAGTTCTCCGCAGGATGGCCATGTGTGTGTCAGAGGGGGGAGATGGGACGGATGCCTCTTGCAGAACCCTACCGGCCAAAATGTGGCATGGGGGGGCTGTGTGTGGCCCCACCGTGCCCCAGTTTTTGCCTGGACGGCCTCTTGCAACACTTTGCCAACCAAAATGGGGCATGGGGGGTGTGCGAGACCCATGGCCAAAACGGAGCACAGGTACTTCAGGAGGCTGTCTAGGCAAGAAATGAGGTACGGGGGCATGCACAGCCCCACTTACCCTGTTTTGGCTGCCAGAGACACCATGGGNAGAGACACCATGGGCCAGTCCTCTGCTATTTCCAGGCCAGACGTGGGCCAGATTTAAGCACCTCACCAGATCCAGCTCGCGAGCCTTGAGTTTGACACCCCTGCTGTAAGAGCTAAGATATCTTATTGGAGACAAGGGTACGGAGGATCTGGTTCTTCAGAAATGTGGAATGGCATTTACCAGAACATAATGTCCTTTCAAGGTATTCTACCTCTAATAATTGTATTTCTTAAAGAGTGCAAAAAATCCATGTTTTCCAATATTGCCAAGAAGATTTTTGGCTTTGAAGCAAGAATAACTATGAATTCCCTACTATTTGCCCTAGAAATCCTACAGTCAGAAATCTAATGCCTCTATGGCTAGATGTTCCTTTTGCAGATAGGATAATTGTGGCTGTTATCCTAGTCCTGCCTGACCTGCAGAGACTCTTATAGCCATAATTACAGGTGAAGCTACAGATGGAAGCAAACACATTTTATTGGCTCATAAGGACAATGCAGTCATAACCTGGTACTGAAAATACTTCAGTCTACCTTTGTGAAACAAGGCAATATAGATCTTTCTCTTATTCTAAAAAGTCTTCCTGTAACTCTTGTCAAACTCATTTTGAAAGAAGATCAAAACTTGGTGTGACCTTTGCTGCTGAGAACAGGAGGAGGACACTGGTTTCCAAACACTTTTGAAAATAAACACAGTATGTGCTCCTGCTGTTGATATGTATCTTAGCTTAAGTTCAATTGTTTTGTCTTCCTTGTTGACAGTGACCTTGGTGTGTGAAATGCACCAAAGGAATTTTAAAATATGCTTCCCAGAAGTATTTGTTTTATTTTGTTTTGCTATCAGTGCTGGTTTTTGAGACCCACAACATCAAATAGGGCAAGCATCAGTTGGCTTTTAACATACTTTTTGCTTATTCTATTCTTTGTTTCTAGATTGATACATTTATTAAAGATTTTTGTAGTTCCAAATTGAATAATTTTTCTTTTTTAGAATGGGTTAAATTATAGGATAGAAATACATTCTTTTTCTATTTTATTCCTCTAATCCTTGTCACACTGCAAGTTTCCTGGGTAGATTGTTTAGTTGCTTAAGATATCACAGCAAAAAGCAACAACCCTGTAATATACTGGGACATAGCTCATGGATGTTCCAATCTATAAAAAAGCCATTATTACAATATGTTGTCAAATGATGTCCAAAATCATTGAGCAAAAGTCTTACTGTCAACCCTGAAACTGACCAGATCGAAGCCATTTGGGATGTTTCAGTGTTGCCACACTGGAGCTGAGGGATAGGGAGGGAGGAATTTAGATAGCTGGGGTTTTGTAGCCAGAACAAAATACTTTCTCCTGGGAACCAAGGACATTTCTACAGGTGGCCGGATGAAGGAGGAGTAAAGTTACCAGGCAACCGGGTGGCACCCTGATTGGACCATGTGTCTGATCATTTGAAAAGGGGGGCCCTTCAATTTTAATTAGGTGAAAATCACAGGAACATTCAGAAATCGGTTTTCACCAGATTGTACCAATATGATATATCCAATAAAACTATTCTTTGAGGAACTTACCTGCCTCAGAGTTTTGTTTGCTATGGGCGTATTACTTGGAACCCTGACACCTACAGCTTAAGCATTAATATCCCAAATTGCTTTTCACCATAACAAGGAATATTTATTGTAAAAATTATGCTAACCCAATTAAGTTCCATTATATTGACCAATATAGTTAAGCCATGACTTATTAAACAATGGGATTGGTTCCCACAAGCAACCATTGTTAATTTACAATGCAATAATTTAATTGCAAATTACGCTATTTGTGCAAAATCATGACCGATAGGACATCGTGTACCATCCCTTGCTGCCACTTCTGGACATCCATGTAGGGATAATTCTTAAGTGTTGCATTCATCTAACATGCTGAGCTTACTATAAGAATATTATATTATGAGAAGTGACCCATTAAATATACTTTGACTTTCCTTTTTGGAGAAATATTGATATTATCAATATTCTAATATCCAGAATGCATTCTCATAAGAAGTAATTTTTTACATTTGCATTAGAATTGGCTGCATCCATTAAAATAAGTATTATTCCCCCAACCCCATTATTCATAAGCACAGAGCTCAAATATCCCATTTTCTGGACTACGTTAAAAGGCTGATTATAACCAGTCTTCCTTTTCCCCCGTCCTCCCCTCATTTGAACAGGACTATTCAAAAATTCCAGTTATTTGCCATGAATGAATGAACATGCAAACATTCATAAATATTCCAATACCATTAATGGGCTTCATAATTTACACAATCAAAGTCTAATTGCAGCAGGAATGTAGCCATTATATATTACCAATAGAAATCAATGTATTTCCTACTTTTCCTTAATTAATACTCGCATTGTGTTATTTTATTCCTTTGAACTGAAAGTTAAACTTGCATTTAAAATAAAATGTCATGTAAATTCCATCAAGGTCCTGGCTGGAATCATATTTTCATGAGTTGTAGATCCCACCCCCACTCTCCAGTGTTTACATTTTGTTTCTGCTGAGGTCTCTGTGTAACCTTGAGCTTGTTGTTGCCATATGTGACTGCCATTCCTAATGTGCGTATGAGACAACTGACCTAATGGGCCCGTTATCCAAAGTCTTAATGACAACAAATTAAGAGTCACATTGAAGCATATCTGCTTTTTTGACTGCTGATATACCTAGAGACCCTCAAACAATAAAAAAAAAACCACAGACTTAATTGCAAATTAACTTTCTAGCTAGCAGGTCTTTTGATTGAAACTGCACTGCAACTGTCCTGCCCCTGTTGGAGTCTGAATCTGAGGAGGAAGCTGAACAGCTGACAGGGAGTGGGAGTTTGGCTCTGTTGGCTGTGGAGGAAACTGGGNNAGGGCAAAGTCTGGCTGGGCAGAACAGGGGGGAGGTGTCAGAGGAAGACCCAGGCCCACCCCCCCTTCATCCTAGGGCACACAGGGAGGAACAGAGAAGAGAGCAACGTGGCTTACGGGAAAGGAAAGGGCCCTGATTCCCTTCATTAGCTGCAGGTGGAAACACAGTGTATAAAAAAGGTAAGCTGCATATGGCAGGCTGCTGGGAGCAAACATGACTTTTTCTTGTATTGTT
>AZIM01001772.1:188654-200067 GCA_000516915.1 Ophiophagus hannah | reverse complement strand
TGGGGATTTTGCAGTATCCTTCCTCTGCCGGGCCCACCAAGCCATGCCCACCAAGTCAAGCCACACCCACAGAACCGGTAGTAAAAATATTTGAATCCCACCACTGGAGTCAAGCTATTCTCCAAGCACCTGAAGGTAGGACAAGAAGCAATGGGTGGAAATTAATCAAGGAGTAAACTGACCAGAACTAAGGAGGAATTTCCTGCCAGTTAGAATAATTAATCAGTGGAACAACTTGCCTCCATAAGTTGTGGGTGCTCCAACACTGGAGGCTTTTAAGGAGAAATTGGACAACTATAGGGTTACCTGCTTGAGCAGGGGGTTGGAGTAGAAGACCTTCCAACACTGTTGTTCTGTTCTGTTCTCTTCTGTTCTGTTCTGTTCTGATTTAAACAATTGAGAAACCTATTGCATATTAGCAGGGATCTTGGTCTAGCTTCTGCTAGCATTTTCTCTAAAGTTTATGGCAAGGAGGACCTCCCAGATAAAGTCTTCATGTCAAATAAAAAAATCTGAACTAACACACAAACAAACAGAAGGATAAATGTCACTTGTAAGTAAATGTTACTTCAGGCAATTTCTGATATCAATTTCTGATATACGTCTTTAGTATTCAGTGAAAAATCAAATTTCTGAACCTCAATTCAATTGACTTGACTGATGTGCAACTTACCATGTTCCATTGCAATTTCTTATATTTGCATCATCACAAAAATGACATAAATGATTCAAATGGGGAGATTTATACCATTGGCACCAATATAATGCCATATCTTTGATTTACTAGATTTTCAAGAAAATAATTATTCTTCTACCTAGTTAGTCCATTAAAAAGAGACTTCACTATTCTATTTTCATTTCATTCTATGATTGTTATGCAGTCAATAATGGGAAAATTGTCATGCAAACATAAAATAAGAGTACTGTATAGAAACAGCATGGCCTAACTGAATTATGTTTCTTCAGTAACTATCACTATGGGTGTATTAATCACTAGATGGCAGCACGAAACACAAAACTTTGATCGCTTATGCAATTTCCTATTATCCAAAGCAGTAAATGAAAGATAAAACTAAATGAAGAGGTCCAGAAAAAAAAAAGAAACAGTACAAAATTTGCTCTTTTGTCATCAAAGTGATAGTTGCACTTTTGCAGCAAAAGAATCAATATCACATTTCTAGTGATGCTTATGAAAGAGGTAATAAAAAAATAAAGCACATACTGTATATTGAAATGTCCCCCTATTATTTACCCCAATGACCAGCAAAAAATGTGGGAAGGGGGGAAGGGGGTTTGCCACAAATGTTGATTCTATGGCCACTGAACTAAAGTATTCTTGTAAATAAGAACTAGACTGGTACAGTATCTGCTCTGTGATGATCCTGTTGCCATAACAATGAACACTAGATGCAGAGATTCCTGGATTTCATTTACAGTGAGGTACTTGGTATGGAAAGCATTTCTCTGTATTTTTGTAGCTGTTATTGTTCATTTGCACTTTGACTTATTTTGCTTTTCAACGATCTCTCTGCAGTCAAGGCTTCAGTCCATCCAATTGATATTCAGCACAACTACTAAATAAATAGTAGTATATGATGGGCTCCCAGGGAAAAAACAAACAAACCCAGAGACTAGGTGATATTGCACAGGATATGCACCTTAACTACAGCTCTTAATATTATATAGGGGTAATTTAGCTGAAGCAAAAAGGAAAAAAATAATAATGACAGTATAAACTCTAAAACGTAATGTCAAGTTCTTAAGCTTTGATTCTAATCTCTAGCCTTTTTACTGTGATGTCACAGATGGATAAAGCAAAGACAATTATTTATCCATTCTTTCACATTGTTTGGGTCCAGTTTTTTCAGATCTAGAAGAAAGTTGAATAATGAACTGTTAGTTACAGCCCTTATCAAAGTTCACAATGGAAAGTCTGATCTTTAGCTGGATGCCCCTGCCTGGATCTCTGGTGCCATTATCAAGTGATTTCAGATTTTTGCACTAAAAATCACTATTAGGTACTAGAAATACCCATGACATTCCTTGAAACAGTGTGGCCTACAGTTCTAGTAGCTCCAACCTCTTGAACAGTATTTCTCAACTGTGGCAACTTTGAAATATATGAACTTCTAATTGGGGAATTCTGAAAATTGAAGTCCACATATCTTATAATTGCTAAGATTGAGAAACACCACACTAGAAGATAGCAAGACTTCATTCTTTTCCAAGCCAGGGCCAACTGAAATAGGACACTAAATAGGTCTTCAACATCATTTCAAACAATCTTAATAAAGAAGATCTTCATAATTGCACTCGTTAAAATATTTTGGGGCTGCTCTTATCCTTGCAGTTACCAGAGCAGTACATAAGGCTGCCAGCATAATTATTATACAATGTACAAAAAAAGCAATTAGAATCATTTCAGCAAATGGCAAAAAATCAACAAAGGCAATAAACAGATCAGATTAACCAATTACAGCTGCTGTGCCAATTGTGAAATATAATTGATATTGAACAGATTGCAATGCAGATATAGCAACTGCACCTGAAAGCAGACAGCATTCTAGAACTGAGAACCCTTATAGAGACGCTTTATGGTCACATATTGTAAGAGTATATGTAGGAATGGAAGTTCAACTTTTTCCATTCACTTTGTGGTCTCCAGGAAAGTCCCCCTTCCATTGAAACAGTTGTTAGCTCAGGCACAGAATGTTCCATTTATGCTACCAAGAACTTCCTTTCTGGGACTACTAGCAACCATAACAGCAGACTGGAATTGCATTAGAATGAATGTAGTATTAAATCAAACCACGATCATTACAGAGTTAGTATTTTATTGTTCTGCTCTCTGGTCTAAAGACCTCAATAAAAAAAAGTTTGGTTTTGGAATATAGGTTGAAGCTTTTCATCCTAGTGGATTCAATCCTGATAAAATCACTCTGCCTCTATTGATTGTTTAAAAACTCTGATCTGTAAGGATATTCTTAGACTCATCTCTAATTCAAAAGACAGTGGACAACTGTTCAATCAAGTAGATGTCCTCTGTAGAAGAGGTACATATGTGAAAACTATTCCATGATATTTTGTGATGAGATGACTGATCACAGGTATAGTTATTACCTTCTAATCTAAGAGGTGCTCTGCAAGTAATGGCTCTTAGTGCTACATACATGAGTTTCCTACTGAGTTGGCATGGATCTGGGCATTAGGGTTTACTGTTTTATCCAAAAGGGATAACCACAGAGGGTCTTGCCAATTCAGTTCCTCACCATGAAAACCAAAAACAATACATGGTAATTCAGTCTGCTTTTCAGGGTTCTGACACTTACTGTCACAAACTTGTAATTCAGCTAGACAACCAGTCCTTGCAGGCAAGCAGGGGTAACAGTACAGCTGGACAGCTATCAGCATTGCCTGAGGCTCTATACCAGAGGTCTCCAACCGTGGCCACTTTAAGACTTGTGGACTTCAACACCCAGAGGTTGGAGAGCCCTGTTTTATCTGATGTGAAGACCTCCTTAGTGCGATGCTCTTACTTCTTGTCCTCATTTAAAAAGCTGTCACAGACCTTTCACCAAGAACTCTTGTCATTCCGTGTCAGTGACATGGTAACAAAATGTGCTCGTTTTAAAAATATTCCCTTGAGCTTCATTTCTGTCATAATCTCAATGCCTCATTTTATCCTCAGAAGGCGGCAACATCTGATACCAAGCTATTCTTTCAGTGGAGGTATTATTTGCTGGTTTACATGTACAAATGAGCAGCCAAGCCATTTTTTTTTGTCCCATCAGTTTTGCATAAATTAATTCATAAGATTGTTTCAGCATGAAATTGCAGTTTTGGAAAATAGCATTAATAAAACATTTTAAAACAAGCACAGATTTTTACAAACTACTCCCTTGGCATACATTTAATCCTAAAATATGAGTTTTTATATTTATTTTAGCCTGAAACTCCCATTTGGAGGATGCATGTTGGTACTATAAAATTTAAAGAAGCGTAAATATAGACAACTGGGTCCTAGTTTGTCCAGAAAACTTTAACAAAATATATCAAGTCTCTTTGGAGTTTTGACTTACAATGATTCATTACAGAAAGATGTCTTCAAAGTTTTCATAGTAGCAAAAGGAAACTTGTTTCCTTTTAAGAAGCTTTTTTCAACTTCCCAGTTTGGCTTCAGATTTCCTGGTGGACTTGCAACCAAATACTAACCAGATCAAACTGAGCTCATCTTTTCAAGATCAGTAAGTTGGCTTGATGCTATCACTTTACACAAGCAGAGCAAACAACATTTGCAGGGATTCCTACCATCAGCCTTATCAATTTACTGAAAAAGAAAATCTGATTACCATCATACCAGCTGGATAACTAATAGTGAGCTAATCTTCAGATGTGCCTGTATACCTATAATATAGGCAAATGGGCTTGCTAAGTTTTCTATTCACATCATGACATGTGAATCGCCATAAGTCAAACTCATGTAGTCATGGTGGTGTCACGTGATGTATTGAGACTTTCCCCCCTTTCGCTAAGCCGGGTGTGGGTGTGGCCAGCACATGACGCATCTGCCCTGTGGGCCAGGAGCTTGACACCCCTGCCATAAGTGATCTTTATGCTCTGAAATGTTTCACTTAATTTCTATAAATCAATGAATTCTTAGATGTATATAAGAGCAGGCTCATCTTATTTTTTCTTCCTAACTGACTCCTGAAAAGTAAGACTTATGCTAATTCTCTACTTTGCAAGAATTTTAAAAGGTTTTTCTAGATAAATGCAGAAGTGAATGGGAAAATCTGAACCAGTCAGTCCAGGAATGGGCAATCTACATCCAGAAAAATCAAGCAGTAAGCAGTCAATCAGGAACAAGAATAGTCTCCCTTTGAGTGGGCATTTAAAAAGAGCAAGGAACAGCTCCCAATGTATAGAAATTGGATTGAGGAACAATTATTAATCCTGAAAGTTTAGGAGTGAACATTAGATGAGGAATAGGACTTATTCTTCACTTTAAGGATTGTGATCATCAGTTTCAACAATTTCATCAGGCCTTGTTCATTTTGTGTATGGTGTCTGTGTGCCTTCAAGTCAGTGTTGTCTCCTGGCAGCTGCCAGGACAGGTCTATGCAGTTTTCTTGGCAAGACATTGAAAGAGGTTTGCCCTTGCATCCTTCCTAGGACTGAGACTGAGTGACTGGCTAAAATCATGCAGTTGGCTTTGTTGCCAAGGCAGGACTAGAACTCATGGTCTCCTGGTTTCTAACCCACTGCCTTAATCACTACCCCCATAAAATCTTTCTTCTTTTGTTTCTTCAATTGCCTTGTTCTTTAGTTGTACATAATAAAAGACTTGAATTTTTACTGAATCAGTGAGTGAGAGAAAGAAAACTATTTACTAACACATGCTTGTCTCCACTTGATTAAACCACCCCAAATGAAGGGACTTTACTTCCACCTCAATAGACCATGATCTTTTGGGATAAAAATAAATAGGCTTCCAGGGTGTTTGATTTTGGACAAGGGTACAATAAGAGTTTAAGAGGAAAAGTTAGGGACCCCTCTAAGGTCATGCATGTATAACCGTTGCAAATGCACGTTTCAAGTACTTTGAATGTTGTTGTCATGCTGTGTAAAGATGAAGTTTTCTTTCAATATTCAATACATTCTATTGAAAACACATACTTATTCTGTTCTACTTCTGCACAACACTTTCAAATGAGATTCTGTATACAGGTAGTTCTTAACTTACGATTGATTGTTTAGTGATAATTTCAAGTCATGACAGCCTGCATCCCCCCACAAAAGCTGCTTATAATGTGGTTCCAGAGTTCCAAAAATGCCATAACCGCTAGGGTTACATGAATGCATTTCAGGTGTAGAGGAACTGGCTCATCTTTGCAGCCAGTTGCAGTGCTCCTCAATCACATGACTGCAATTTATGACTTCTTTTGTGTTTGGCCTTTTTGACTAGTTTCCACTAGAAAATACCTATAGGAATATATGGATTTGCTTAACAATGATGGCACCTGCTTAACGATCACTGCAAAAATGACATAAATTGAGTCTGGTCATATTGTTGCCATGTCTTATGACAAAAAATCTTGGCTCCATTACGGTTGTAAGTTGAGGCCTAGCCTTATTTTTCAGAGAATATTACAGAGGAATATTACATATCTGGGAAGGCTGCAAGTGTACAAAACATGAGGGTGTAACCATGTCATCAGGCAAATATAGCATAACAATATCTAAACGGAACTTGTTAAATATGAAACTGAATAGCTGAGAAACTATTATGAAAGAAACACACAATTATATATGCTTACAGGAGGGAGAGAAATATACATTATTGACTCTATTGTTTTATGCCAGTGAGGATAAGGATGGTTTTATTTTAAGAATAACTGCCAGTTTTCAGGATAGCTGCAGCTTTAAATACAGTCAATTGCCCTAAAATGTAATATTATGAACTCTACATGTTTGCTTGACAAATAGAATAGCAATAGGGATTTTTCAGCATAACCAAGGAAGTTGAATGAGATGTTACCATTTTTAAATAAAATTACAGTGAAGGTTTTTTAGAAAGCACTTGCATCCTACACAGACTTCCTGTGGTTTGGTATGTACCTTAGAAACAACTTTGTCAAACATAAACAATCATTTCCCACAACTTTTTAGTACTATACAATAGTACTTTAAAAAATAGACACGAACTTTTCCCAGCATACAAAGATGCTTTTTAGAGGAACTGTAGAATGAACAAAGGTGGCTCTGAAATATTATTTTAAAAGTGTTAACTGTTATGACTATTTTTAATGCATGCTCCTCTGTATAAGTTGTTATCCTTGAGTTTTTCTAAATTTTACTAAAACATCAGCACCAACAAGCCTTCTTTTGTATTCCATAACCAAGAGCTCAAGCTAAGTAAAATGGGTCACAAGTTGAACCAAAATATGCTGGATGAACTACTGGATGACTGTAACTTCAAACTGTAACTTCAAACAGAAGAGTTAGGTTACGGAGAAAGATCTTTAATAAAAGTACTGAGGTAAACATAATAGGAAACATTAAGAGGACCTGAGAATTTGGCTTGAGTTTTAAGGGCCAATCTCAGCCCAATATCTAAAGCTGTACTTATAATAAATAGAAAGCAACCTTACATTCTTATAGACCTTTGTATCCATTTACCCATTCAAAGTAAAGTGTAATGGTACACTGGGAACAGAAAGTCCTAAGTTCAGAGGGAACTCACTTGGAAATTTTGAGGTGATCATTAATTCATATCCCAGTAACCTCATATGTTTGTTTGTTATGAAGATGTGACAAAGGGAAACATTCCCATTTTCAGCTTTAAGCTTTTAAAGGAAAGGGGATATGAATGTAGTAATAAATAAATGAAAAACACTTGTCTACTAAATGGTGATCTAGATTCCCTGCTCCAGCGCTTTCCTGTCGTCTGCTACCTTAGGTGGCCAAAATATGGTACAGCAAGTTAATTATATTGCTTCAAATAAGCCAGCTATTAGCAATGAACAAGGAGCTAACTTTTTTCTCTCCTTAAAAATCATTTATTTATTATCTTCTGGTTCCACCTGGATTTTCCTTCAGCATTTCTTTATCAGCTCCAAACATGAAAAGCCATCAAGCAGTTTAGTTCTTTTCTTAAAATACAGTTAATGACTTATTAAAAGAAACAGTTACTGTATATAAAACACACAAACAACAAACACACTTAGGAATAGAAAAATATTAACAGTAAATGCTGAAAAAGAATTTTAAATGCACAATTTGCTTCTATAAATCACACCTTCTTGTACTTTCTACAAATTTGCTAGATATGGTCTCTCACACACTTCTTTATAGTGATTAGAATATAGTGCCTGCAGGGAACATTTTAAATCTGTGATGATGTTCCTTTGAATTTTTGCATAGTCTTCCCAGACTTTTTACTGGGACTTGCATATTTTGCAAGTACAGCTTTTCTATCCTGAGAGAGGAAGATTTGTGATATCATGAGGTGCATTATCATCTCTCCATAAAAATTCCAACACATGTTTTCCCTGTTTTGCCTGATCTTTTATAGTTGTTCTAAGTAATACCTTGTTATTGTTATTGTATTCCACAATTTGAAGCAACGGGAAGCTGTTTCATTTAGAATCATTTAGAAATATTGGGAGAAAGATGCAAGGGCACTGAAGAGAATGTTCTCCAAGTTAAATCTGAGATTATCTTGAAGGCCTCTTATCAAATGGTTTAACCTCCAATAGCCTCAATTTATGAACATTCCAGATTTATGGGTGTATTTTTACAATTATCCCAAGAGGCTGCCTATGTTATTAGGCAGGCTCATCTGTCCACAAAGGAAAAAGATGGAAATCTTCCATTTCTTTTAGATCTGTTTAAAAAGCTAAAGCAAATTAGAGCAGACAGTTCTAATATATTTTCATTTTTCCTCTCCAATAGTGAGGATAAGAAACTTCCTTCCATCCAAAAATTAGTACGCTTAAACTCTGCTGATTTTAAAGAAAACAAAACTTCATACACAGTAAATCAAAGGGTTTTTTTAAAATGCTTGAATCATGGCTTTCCTAAATATAAGTTGGGATTTTCAGAAAACCAGATCTAACATTCCATAGAGTATAAGCACATAATGACTTGGCCAAACATATTCCATGCAACCAGGATGAATAACTCATGTCCATAGGAACACAACTGGCCTTTGATTTTAACTTCATGGAACTCTTAAGTTCAAAACTCTTATATGTGAACAGTTTGAAAAGAACACTGGATCGCTTCCATCAGAAGCATGTTTCATGAGGAGAAAGAAAAGAGGGAAACAAGGGGGGAAAAGATTTTGATCTTACCAATGGCTTCTTTTTTGCCAAAGATTTTCATTCCCAAGAACATTATTCTTCAGCCCTTCAACAAAAAGAAAAGAAGGCTTCCCAGTTCTGCAGTGTAGTAAAACTTTATTAGAATTTTCATTTGAGATAGAAGTAGAGTCAGAAATCTCATGGTGCAAAGGAAGAATAGAACATTCTGGAATTTTCCAGAACTTTCCCTCTTGAGAACAGAATGTTTAATATATTTCCACTCTGCTTTCCTGTATATAGGAATGTGCTTTTGTGGATTTTGGTGGAAAGAGAGATAAAAACATACTTAAAAATAGGGTGCAATGATTATACAACCCAGAGAGATCCACTTGTTCTAGGACCAAACTATTTATCATGATTTCAGTTTTAATGTAGAAAATGTAACCAGTGACACTGGAATCAAAGAGGCTAAAAATCTCACCTCCGTATCATAACCAAGTCTCCAGAACCCAGTCTGTAAAATCGGAATATCAGTTTTTTGGAGTGCAGTCTTTTAGCAGCTTCCCTAGGAAATTGCTACCCAGGCAGCTGCACCCCCATTTGAGTGTAACAAATGTGTTTGGAAATGCTTACTTGTTGAAGAAAAAAAAGCAAAGGCCTGGCCCTTTTAAAGCCTTCCACCTCTCATGGAATGACAGAGCACAGGAAAAGTGAGCTCTTCTTGCAGGAATAAAACGTTACAGTCCCTTCACATAGTTTTGCAAGCAAGATGTTGCTTATTTGGAGCTTTCCATGGTGCTGAAACTGTTAGACTGTCTTATCTCATATTGCCCCTTCCTATTAACAAAACAGAACAGGACCATGATGCATCCAGTGGTGGGCTCCTGCCAGTTCAGACTGGTTCTAGTAATTCCGGCGATCAGTTGGCCCGGCCCACCTGCACTTGCCCTATCCTATCCTATATTTCCGTGTTTTTCAGCTCAGCTGATTTGCACGGCACAGTGCATTGCCGCGCCTCAGCTGTTTTACTCACTGGTAGTGCTCTAAAACGTAAGCTTTAGAGGCTAAAATTTGTGGTTTTCAAACGCAAAGTGCGTGCTCACAGAACCTGTTGTTAAACCGATTGCAGCCCACCACTGGATGCATCATTATGAGTATTGCTCAGAACTTGCCTGTCATCCTTCTTATTGCCTACTACATAAGTACGTCTGTGGCTTGATGTATTTATCTTCAGGTAACACTGGAAATATTGAAATCTGAGTATACAGAAGGGACACCAAATTGGGGGAAACTGTCATAGAGTTTTACATTCTGAGGCAGATGAACAATAGTAGGAATTTGTCTCTGTTAGATAAAATAATTTACATATCAAGGACAGTACTGCTTACTTTCTATGGTGATGACTCTTTCAGGCATTAGTTTTTCTTATTAACGGATACCTGACACTTTTAATAAGAGATGCTAGTGACTGAATCTGAGAGCTTCGAAGGAAAAGCTATATCACTTAGGTATAATATTGGTAAAATCTGTATGCTCAGTTTTTTTTTTTAAAGAAACTTCAACAAACAAAATTTATGCAACAGATGAAGGTAGAAGCTTTTCTGGATTTTTCTCCATTTAAATCCCCATTCCCAGTAACTACAAAATCTCATTTTGGTGTGGGTAAAATGTAAAAGTGATTATGCAGAATCATTATCCTCACAAGCAGCAGGACCAATATCCACTTTATGGAAATGCTAAGTAAAATCTCCCTCAAGCTGGGCTTAGCTTCTAGTGACTATTTCAGGTGAATATATGAAAAATCCATTTTGTTTTCATGTCAGTAATATGGAAGATATTTGATATTTTCTCTTTTATTTCTCTTTTTATTTTCTCTTTTTTCTCTTTTTATTTCTCAGTTTAGTGCCTTTGGGGTTGTTATAGTCTCTCTTTTAGTTATTAAACCCAATTCCATTTAAATAGCTCAAAGTTATCCAAGTGTTACATTTAGAAAATAGGTACAATTTATATGAAGACAAAAATACAAGTAGTCCCCGACTTATGACCACAATTGAACCCAACATTTCCATTGGTAAGCAAGGCAGTTGTTAAGTGAGTTTTGCCCCATTTTATTTTATACAACTTTTTTTGCCACAGTTGTTAAGAGAATCACTGCAGTTGTTAAGTGAATCCAGCTTTCCCCATTGACTTTGCTTATCAGAAGCCAGCTGGAAAGGTTATAGATGGTGATCACATGACCCCAAGATACTGCAACTGTCATAAATACATGCCAGTTGCCAAGCATTTGAATTTTGATCACAGGACCATGGGGATGCTGTAGCAGTTGTATGAAAAATGGACGTAAGTCACTTTTTCAGTGTTGTTGTAACTTCAAATGGTCCCTAAATGAATAGTTAAGTCAAGGACTTCCTGTATGGAAAGAAAGTGCTACTCTATCACGACAGTATTTTTGAAACTTCCAATGGTTGCTTTTAAGCTAAAAAAGAGAAGTCCAATGTTATGGATATCCAAGTCATAAGCAAACTGACTCTCAGAGACAAAACATACAGATGAAACTTGAAAAATTAGAATATCGTGCAAAAGTTCATTTATTTCAGTAATGCAACTTA
>AZIM01001769.1:189995-206919 GCA_000516915.1 Ophiophagus hannah | reverse complement strand
CCAATTTTGACCATTTGTTGTCTGTTTGACAGGAATGCTTCTATCCAGTTATGCAGGTGTCCAGAGATNNNATAAGATTTTAGTTTTAATAGTAGTTTGTCATGTACCACTGAATCAAAGGCTTTACAGAAGTCTATAAAATGAAAAAATTTAAGCCTAAGGCTAGTTGCAATGGCTAAAGCAGCTGTCCACAGCTTCAGGGGGCAAATGAAACAAAGAAGCTGGTAATTATCTCACCACAGCTCCCCAAGTGAGGCAGTTCAAAAAGCCAAAAGGAAAAAAATGGACTTTTTTAAACTGCAACAAACCCTGATGGATCAGTGACTTGTGAGCCAAAGCACTGGCTGCACCACACTTAAAAAGGGGCAGACTTAAGCATCTCACTGCTGCCATGGTGCTCTGGAAGCTGTCAAGAGAACTGGATCTAATATCCTGGTCACAAACTCCCAAAATTAGACAAGCCTGGTCGAAAGCAGGACTTGCCACCAAGAACTGAGATAGCTGCTGTTAAATTAAGCAGTGTCAAGCGACTCACGGCTGTTGCGGCTGTCAAAAGGGAAGGAAAAAAAGTTGGAGACAGACCAAAGAATTGGCACTGACTCCAGCCCCCAGCCCATGCCACACAGGCTCCTGGGGCACTCACAGTCCACAATCCACACAAAAACACCCAAAACACAATAAACAAGCGAAAGAAATCAAAATCAAAAAAGAAAAATTTAAAAGGCGTGAAAGGGAAAAAAGGCACGAAAAACAAAATGCAGCTGAACCGACAAAGCCTGACAGCTGTCAAACCTTTCCACTAAGCTAAATGATGAAAAGAATCCAGGGAGTAGAATAATTCTTCAATAAAGTCAAATAATTTAGAGCCCTTTTAGGATGGTCTGAATGAGCTGAGATTGATTGAAGAACTGTTGATTGATTGGAGACTGTTACCGGGGTGGGGGCGTGTTCTCAGAATTCAACTAGAGACTACCCAGCCTGGATTCTCCCTTCGATTCAATGGAGAATGGCGAGGCAAGACTTTTGTTCTGATTAATCTTATCTAGTGAACTAATTTGCAGAAGATAGACTTGAGATCAATGAAAAAGAAGGCAATAATCACATCTCTGCTAAACCTCATTGGCTACATTACTACCATTGTCTAAAGTTTACCTTTTGCTGTTTAAACTTTAATTTAACTTTAATGTAATTTAAATCTTTCTGCTATTTTAATTTCTTGTCCACTATCCAACCAAGTTTCTAAAGAACTGAACAACTCCATTCATCTCACTTTTGTATTCAGTCCACACTTACCCATCTTCTATTTATTCTTGCCACTACTTTGTGTTTTCATATACAAAAATAGACCATGCCTGGTGTATTCCAATTACTTTAACTTAATTTTAAATTCACTTTGCTTTCATTTTAGTTCATTACATTTGTATCCCATCACAATCTAACAACTCTTAGAGACTTGTATAATGTGTTTCTCCTGACACATTAAATTCTCACTTCTATATAACAATGCAAGCAAAAGCATTCTATAAAACACAACTTTTATTTATTGCCAACAAACTTACTTTCATTTCTTATAACAAATCATATTTTGCCACTTAGTTTTCTACTGTTATTTACTTATCTCAATTTTTTTTCTTTTTCAAGAACAAAACCGTTCTTATAAAACAATTCAATCCATTTTAGAACTATTTTCATTGTTAATTGTATAATTTAAACAACCTTATATTCATTAACACTTTAGAAATTACATTTAAAATTGATATAACCTTTCTCATCCTATTTAAAAGTTCAATATTTCTAATCATCACAGTATTAACTTCTAGTTTCTATTGTATAAATACCACTGTAGTCAGCTATCATCCCTATTTTCTATAATGTGTTATTCATATTTGATAATGTAATAAAACAATTGATGGGGAGAATTATCTTTCTATATTTAGTAAATATTTATCAATATAAATTAGCTAACTTACTTCCTCCAGTGTCATTAATTTTCCTCAGACTTCCTCTAGATTTCATTAGTTTTAGATCCATAGTCCATCAATGCTTTAGTCATTCAGTTTTTAGCCTACATGGGATTATTTACATAAAAAGTGCATGCACATTTACTTCTGCAAGTAATATAAGATTTTACATTTACCAATAAATATATAATAAAGAGAACAATACATATTTATCTTATGTAATAGTATGGGGAATGATCTTGGGAGACAGGAGAAAGAGCCACAGTTTGGACATCTGGGTCAAAAAGGTATTTCTGCCCAGAAGGAGGGACAACATGAGAAACATTTCAAAAGAGACTCTACTAGTTTTATATAGTAAAAAGAAAGGAGGGGAGGGATATTTTCAGACTTTTAAGGTTCTGTTAATGAAGCTTTACAATAGAGTTAGATGTACTGATTCTGCTTTCTGTTTACCTCATAGGGCTAACATCTCAATCCCTCTTCAATGTTGAGCAATTCAATTCATATTCTTTTTATTGAGATACATATTTTACTTCTATCATATACTATTCCTAGTGTATTCATCAACTAACCTTGAGCTCCAAAGTTATGCAAAGGATGACATAAGTCAAGCACACAGGCTTTATTATAACTTTTCTCTATATTAATAAGTGTAGAGTATACTGTCTTTTTAGCATTCATAGGTTCACTCAGTCAACTATATTCTGCTGAAAAGCAAAAATCTGGCCTTCACATTCCTTTATACAATGTAAAGCCACATTATCCTTCTTGTGTTTTGTCACATCTTTTATCCTTTCAGTCATAATTCCACAAAACACTTACTTAGGCACTTTTCATAAATCAAGTACCCTGTAGTTTATGTATTTATTGTTCCTATTGTTTCTTTGTATAAAGGAATACTAATGATATATTTTCAATTATCAGGCATGTACTTAAAAAAAGTGGGATAAAATCATTTAACAATCATTTCATAAACATCTCATATCAATACCATATTTAAGCTCCAATTACATTTTATACATTTATAGGCCTACCATTTTCAATGTCTTTAAACCATTTATTATTTTATCATTTTATACATAGATTTTCTTTAATTATATTCTTCAGCATAACTTTTACATTCTCATATAAATATCTAACTAGTTTTATCCCAAATAAAACTCTAACTTGAGTTTCAGGTCCACATAAATGTATTCATGTTTAATAACTACTGTAATCACTTAATAAATTTTAGTCACACCTAACTTTCAAAGAATTCATTGAATCCACTGAAATTTATGCACATCTAACGAACTGGAAGAAGTCAAATGTGCCATTTGCTTCCAAATATGATACACCACTTTCAAATACATCTGACAATTTCATCTCACCCTTTTGCCATTTCTTTTACTGTTATGATACAAATTCATATGTTGTATCCAGTTTCAAGAATAGTGAATGTATTACTGACTTAACTTTTTCAATAATCATTGGAACATTTTGTATTGTAGATAACTAGATTTATCAGAATTTATTTTCATAGGGGTTTTTTGAAGGGGCGGGGAGTGTTGCTACTCAGAAACTTGTTAAGACTTCTTGAAATGTATTCTGATAGACCAGCACGAAATAATTACTTTATTCCCCAATGGGCACCATTATTTCTTATTATTACCATGAATTAATAAAATAAGAAGTAATTCATGGGCAACTATGCAAACAAGTTTTTACTCATATTAATTTTCATTATGTATTTCTTTATTTGCATTTGTATTATTTACCTTTGCTTATTTGACAATAAGCATAAGAAAAAGTACCTTATACCTCTTACAGCAGATATTAATACCTTGACCTCCTAGGTTTATACAAGGTAAAGAGGCTGTGTCTGTTAATTTGCAAGGTAACTACATTGCATTAATTTTATTTATCCATCCAGCCATCCAAAGTTATTGCTGCATATTCTATGACATGTTAACTTACTTGCTCTTAAAGGCCACAGAACTTTAATAAATAGATTTGGAAGAGATCATACAATCAACCAGACTAAAACCACAAGGAAGTATGGTCACTGATCATTCCTACATGGAACTAGGAGGGGCTTTTTTTATTTAAAAGGACACAAGCAATAACAACATGCTATGCAGCAAGAACAACAAGAACCAAGGAGTAATTGAAATGATCACAGTAGAAATTAAACCTACTGAACTGAATAAGTGATATTTAGGTGGACAGAATTGACCACTTCAGCTCAAATAATTATGTATTAGTGTCAGCCCTTCATGGTGTGCAAAATCAAGAAACATATGTCTTTAGAAGTCTTAGAACATAGTTAAATCTAGGTCAGATATTGTAACATAATTTTGAATGTGAAACATGCTTCTTTTTGCAGCTTATATCTAACACAATCAATACCAAATTATTTTGAGTTTCTCAAAATTCAGATACCTCTCAGAGGTTTCTAGATCATAGTTTGGAAATGATCATGGGATATCAAATTTAGGCATATGAGCAAAGGACATCTGGCATAATTCTTCCCTGAGCTAGAAACATGGGTATTTTTTTTTCATTACACCCAACTGATCTGATGCATAGAGAAAATCTGTACCTTCTGTAAGTTCTCCCAATTTTTGTGATCTGTTTAAATCTAGGATGCTCTAAGAAAAGTCTACATTGCTAAAATATTGCTTTCAGTGGCAGCAATTATTTATTGGAAAATGCCATAAATCTGTTCAGCCAAGAGAAGAAGTCTGAAGTAAAAGACACAAGGTAAGACATCCACTCCCTTCTCCATTCACTTAATCCACTGAAAACTGAAGAAAAACAGATAACAAAGCAGACTAGATATAACCAGATTGCCCAATAACAGGGTATGCTTGATTAAATAGATTAAAATAGATTTAAAGGGTTTAAAAGGTGCTTGCTTTTAAGTAGACCAGTTAAATTGACACTCTTTTTTAGAAGTTGAGTGGTGGCTTTATGTTCTCCAAAAAATCAAGGATGCATCTTCTATACAAATAGATGAAGTCCAGAAAACATGGAATATTTTGGGTACATGCCGTGTAAATATAGAATAAGCATTTGTAGAATCCATCTATAGAATCAATCCATATATTTTGTAGAGATCAATTGGTCAGTCACCCCAGAATTCAAAACCCCTAAGAGATGGATTTCTTAATTCACAGTTGTACAAAGATTAATGAGGATTATAAAATGCAAAAATGTAATTGCAGGAACACAATGCCTCAGTGATTAAAGATGCTAAGCTTATCAACTGAAAAGCTGATAGTCTAAGTTCAAGACCCGAGTCATGTGTGATGGAGTGAGCTCCTGCTATTGCCCCAACTCCTGACACTTAGCAGTTCAAAAGCATGCAAATACAAGTAGATATAAGGGTACTACTTTGGTGGGAAGGTAACAGCATTCCATGTGCCTTTGGCATATAGTCAGGCTGGCCACATGAACATGGAAATGTCTTTGGACAATGCTGGCTCCTTCAACTAAGAAATTGAGATGAACACTGCTCCCTAGAGTTGGACACGACTGAACAGGATACTTTTTATCTTTAAAATGCAATTGTTTTTAAGAGATATTGTCCTTCCCCATTCTCATCCCCCACAAAATTCTTGGAAGTGTGATTGAGGATTCCCAAATAAAAATGTTTTGTAATGGTCTTGGAATTTATTAACAAAATGATCTACATAACTACAGGTGTAATACTTTCCAGCCAGTTATAAGAAGCAGCTTACTGAAGCAAGTGCTTACTATGTGTCTTAATGCATCAGAGTTAAAACACAACATAAGTTTTCATCTTCATTGTTTATTTCCTCTCTTCATTACTCCTATTTGTATGGCTCCCTGTTGTTAGAAAAAGAGACAATAGATGGGGGAAAGTTGAATAAAAGCCATGAAATCATCTTCCTCTGTTAGTGCCTCAATTTGCCTCAATTTCTCCAATTTGCAATCTATTACCTCATAACACTGACTTGTGTTTTCAGACATCACTGAGGTCATCAGAAACTTCTTATTAAAAGTAATCAAGTGCCTTGCTTTAGCCTTTAAATCTCAGAGTTTGCAACTGCTCTTCTGGACAAATTGTTAAATGCAGTTCTAAATTTTAGTATTAAATCTCATTATATCTTGTCCTTCAGTCAATTAGCAGATGTCTTCCTGAAAAGCTTCCAAATGTTATTTCATTCTAGACTTATAAATGATTCATCTACTTTTGCCTAGATAACAGATCACACATATCTCCATCTCAGTTACCCTTTTTGCACTTTACAGATGTGGCTTTGGACACTTCTAAGACTCTCTGTTAGGTCTCCTGCTGGAGCAGGGGGTTGGACTAGATGACCTCTGAAGTCCCTTCCAGCCCTGGATTGCTGTGCTGTTCACTATCGGTGACAAAGTAAATTCCCTCTTTCTCTCTCTCCTCATTTCACAGAAAACTTACAGAGTATAATTCTTTCCTGCCTCTTGCATTTTTCCTATGAAAATGAGAAGTACTAATTTGTCCCTTTTATTTTTGAATCCTTGCATTTCTCTTCTACTTTCCTTAACCCTTGCAGCTAACAGAAGAAGGAGCAAAATTGTAAATAAACTGTTATAGGATCATTCTAATTTTTAACATTTTTTTACAACTAGATGATGATGGTTCTAGCTGTTTCAGTGACTGGACTACTTTGTAGCTGCCGTTGAACAGCTATTAGCAACTGGAATTTAAATGCAGCCCACTTTTCAGCTTTTCAGATATACCACACAGAAAAAAATGCTTTCTTTTGGCTCTGCTCCACTGGATGTCTGCATCAGACTGCTACCTCAGGGTCTAATCCCTATGTTGCTGGCTTTCTTCTTACTAGCCATCCACAGTCTTGCTGGTCTGCCAAATGAATTCTCAGCTACTGCTTCAAAGAGCTTCGTCTTTGGAGAATTTGAATGTTTCATCTTACTTAATATTACTTCATTATACGTCTTCCATCTTCTTCCATACTTCTAGAAATTTCTGGAATGTCTCTCAACATCCTTCAACCATTTTCCATTTGCCCTTTCCACATCAAATTTCCATTAATCTTTGTGATAACAACACTTACTACATAACACAATCCATATACAGCTTTAATATGCTGTCCATCCATCTCCACCATTTTAATTTCTGTAGAATCAGCCTTTTTGAAGCCTTCCTTCTCCATGCATGATCTTTTCAGATGGAAAAAGTGCTATTATTCAGCTTTTCTGTCATAAACAGGACACGAGTTTTAGGAGTTGAATATATTGGTTTAACTTATCAAATTAAAGAGTCAAGAGTGGCATAAAGATCTGACCCAATAGACATATAATCAGGATATCAAATCAGTGAAAGGAATATTTTCAGTAAACTTATGTGAAAGAAAGAGAGTGAGAAACCACGCTAAGAGATAAGAGAAACTGTGAAAACTGAAGGGGAAGCAGATCAAAGTTGAAAAAATCAAGGTGTCTCACAACAATCTATGATGGTAGGCAAGGAAAGAAAGAAAATGAAAGAGAAATGTTTCAAGCTATAAAAACATACAAATGAATTCATGTATCAAGCATCAAAAGACAATAAAACATGTTTATATCTTAACAAACCAAAGAGAATAATAAAGGATAAGGTAGAATATACCACCTGTTCATGTATCCACTCAGAGCCCAAATAAATGTTTTCTGCTAGTTTTACTGGAAAAGGTAAACTGGGAATATAGTGTAATTCTGTTTCTTATATCATAGGTAGTATTCCCATATAAGAAAAGAAGAGGAATTGTAGGGCTGGCATTAACATTTAAATCCTACAAATAGAAGAACTCTGTGAAAGAGTATAGGAAAAATGAAGAATTAGCTGGCAGAAAAGATAAACCTAGGCAATTTTGTCTATTGAAAATCTTTGATTTTAATATATAAAAAATGAAAGCTGGCAAAGATGATTTGAAAAGAGTGGGTGTTACACTGCTGAAGTCTTGCTAGTTGGAGGTAGTTCAAAAACTACAATACATATGAATACAAGTTTGGAATACATTGCCAAAGACACATAGATAAGCCACACAAGGCAGCTGGTGAAAGTCAAAGGTGATGAAAGAGCAAAGATTTTACCAACTAAAATCATTTGCCATCTTGAGGTAAAGATGGAAAATTGCCATTAATTTCTGTAAGCTCTTCCTTAAGTCTAAATTCAGAAGTAAGTTGGACATGGAAACAGAATTAACATATATATTAAACCAATACTATAAAGTGCATATTTATCCATATTGAAAATGCTAATACTATATAATATCAGGTAGAGTGAAAAAAGCAGTCACTGCTGTTTAGAATCTCAAGTGGCTGTGCTTTGCCTTGAAATAAGCAGAAGGTGGGAGAGCGCCAGCTTGGCACCTCTGTACGTAAATATTCATTATAGTTCACTAAGGAATGTGGCTGGGAAACTGAAAGTAACTTATTTGCTTCTTTTAAACTCAGTTGATTAAATAAAGGGGAAAAAAATCTGAAATACTGTTTCAGAGGAAGACAAAAACTGCAGAACATCCTAACCACAAGTTAACTGACAAAATTTAAAGAACTTTAACAATCAAGGCTTTTGACTGTGTAGAATCCACCTGAATATGAAATATATTAAGGGTATTTTCTTCTCCAAAATATATGTTTATTCTTCTGATGACTTTACAATGAAGAAAAAGTTATTATAATAACTTAATCTAAGAGAGTACAAAAGTGGTTGAAAATAGGAAAAGGGAAATATATTCATATTGTTTTCACATCTGCTCTATTCAATATCTGCTCTACAGAAACTATAAGAATGCCAGAACTGAACATTATGACAGCTGGAATAAAACTTGTGAATTTTACTATTTTAGGTATGCAGATGAGTTGAAACTAAAGAATCCTTCAAATATCTTATTATGAAATTAAAAGTGAAAAATAAAATTTCAACAATATGAAATATGAAAAAGATAAATCAATACATTTATTGAATAAGCGAGTAAATAAAGATTTCTTGTCTCGAGTTCAAGAAAAGGGGCATTGGTCCTTACCTGACAAGCCCTTTCTCTGTGAGCTGTGAAGAGCATCCATTGATTGGGAGGTGTTTCTGTCTCTCGTCTGATAGGCTGGGCTTGTGAGGACACTCCTCCTCCACCACAGGACTCCTCAGCATCCCCAGTTTTGGCAAAGTCAAAGTGATGAAAAATTTTCTTCTCCTTCACCCTCTCTAACACTTGGCCGGAATAGTACCCCACCTGACAAAATAAGGGTGGGGATGGATGCTCTTCACAGCTCACAGAGAAAGGGCATGTCAGGTAAGTACCAACACCCCTTCTCCAGATGAGCTGTTCNCAGATGAGCTGTTCAGAGCATCCATTGATTGGGACATACCAAAGCTTGGTGTGTCCTACGGGAGGGTCTCTGTCTGGTTTGGATTCCCTTCTTGGTCCCTGTGGACCCTTTGTAAAACTCTCCTACCAAAAGAGGCCTCTGCAGAGGCGAAGACATAATCTTATAGTGCCTAATAAAAGGCGACAACAAGGCCCAAGTTGCCACCTTGCAAATTTCCTCTATTGGTGCTTGCGTGGCCCATGACATGAAGAGGTTTGGGGGTGTGGATTGGAATTCTAGGGCTAGACCAAATCTAATGGTGTCTCTGACCCAGGCATCTGAGGTTGAAGAATCCCAGTGGTCTGCAAAAAGTTTAAGCCGTCCACCAATGGGGGCGTCAGTATTGGTCCTATTTGGGGTGGCAAAATGTCCTATTTCCTGCCCCCTGGAAAGGTCTCTTGGCTTGCCCTCCCCTCCTGTTCCTGTCCCCAAAGTCGGATCTTTCTGACTGTTGACCTGGCTTAAATCCTGAGGGTCTCTGGAATCTAGGGGAATATGGTCCCTGATAGTAGGGGCGAAAAGAGCCCCTCCAAAAGGACTGGGTGTTTCTGTTATCTGATTTGCGAAAAAGAGAGGGAGGATCTTTTTCTTGGTTTGGGTTTCTATCAAGGTAGCACCAAACAATTTGTCTCCTGTAATGGGAGATGAGGCCAGCTTCCACTTGTGCTTAGTGTCAGCCTGCCAATGTCTTAGCCATAGCAATCACCTTGCTGTAACCTGGGATGCTATGGCCCTGGATGAAAAATTAACCACATTAAATGTTGTATCCGCAGAGAATTCTGCTGCAGCTATGAGTTTAGCAATGTCCTGATGCGCCCTGATGTTAGCAGGAGGTATAGTCTCTCTCAGGTGATGGAGCAACCTAAGGGAGGATATGGTAAAAAATGATGCAGCCATAGCCACTCTTATGGGCCACGCATCTGACTGATGTGCTCAGAGCTAACTCAGCCCTCTTATCTTCCGGCTTAAGCGCCTCCTCTGCCTCACTGGGAATAATTGAGGAAGACACTAAAGCTACTAGAGGATCGTCAACCTCTGGTGTGTTCAGGGAGTTGGAGAATTCTGATGCCAGATTGTAAAACTTCCTGTCATAACCCGTGGGGGTGGGGTACATCTCTGCAGAGGCCCATTGTTTTTGAACCAGGTCAGAGAACATGTGCAGGACTGGAATTATGTCCGCCTTGGCCACTGGTTGGGAAAACATTAAATCCTCTGACTCCTCCTGTGAGACAGCTGGTTGGTCAGAGGAGTTTGATTTGTTCAAGCGTGCTGTGTTTTTAGCCTTGAACAAGAGAGATTTAGTAATTGAAGGCAGAACCCGTAAATGTCGGTTAATTGGGGTGAGGCCCTCATCATCTGACATGCCTCTTTCTAGGGGATCCACCTCTGACAGGGCCAGGACGCTGTCATGTGCTGACCCTGACTCATCCTGTTCCACTTGGTCAATTTGGCCTTGCTCATCCTGTAAGCCCTGGAGAGGTATATCTGGGACCATGGAAATCTCATCTTGGAGAGGTACCTGAGGGTAATGTTGCCCCGTCCTGCTTAGCGACCGAACTGATAGAGAATCACAATCAGAAGGTGCAGCTTGCTGCCTGGCTAAAGCAGTCTGCTGCACCCCCACTGTGATACCTTGATGTATTGCCAGTTCCATCCAAGCTCTCATCTTCATGGGGATCTCCTCCAGGAGAGTCTCCTCTTGATGGAGTCTGGCCGCTGTTGGGGTAAATGTGGTCTCAGGGGCACTTCTTGCAACTGGTACTACCCTCAAGGTCTATGTTGGGCTTGTGTAGCCACACTGCGCCTGGATGACAAAGATAGATCCAGGGGAGGTGGCTGAGGGGAACTTGGAGCCTGAGTAGGCATAGTGGGAGACAAAGTCTGAGAGTTTTTTTCAGCCTCCCGTATGCACTTCTTCATATGCTTTTCCAGTGCCTTCTGGCACCTATTGGCATCTTTCTCTGCAGCCTTGGAGGTCCCCTTGGACTGTTTTGACTTACTCTGGGATTTTGACATGGCTCTTGAGGTTGCAGCTCTAGAGCTACTACTGCTTGCCATTGTGACCATGTAATTACAATATACTGCTAATGAGGCTGCAATGTTGGGTGGTTGGCACACCCAGGGGCCTGTTCCAGGAATGGACAGGGAACCCTCAATAAAATCGCTCTCCATCTTTGTATGTATTTTGTATAATAATAATATTATTATTAATATTATTAATATATCTTTATTCTTGATCACTAACAATACAGTCAAGTAATTATGATTTGTATCAATTGTACCAGATTAGCCAAATTTGAGAACACCTAACAGGCCCAGAAAGGAAGAAAAATTTCTAATGAATTGCTGGCCTGCAAACAGCTGCCCTGCACAGGCGGACACAGGCCTTGGTGCTCGTTATTGTGTTGCTGGATCAATGCTGTGAGGGCTAAGCCAACAATTGCCTCCATGAAAGGCCCCAAAAAGTGGGAAATATAGAGTTTAAGTTCCCCTGGGTTCCTGAAAGGAGAACCCTGCTTGGGGGAAAATGCCTCTCACAAGTCTGTAGAATACTGTGCAGATCACCACCACACAGTTAGTGAAGACTGCAATGGTGCTGGCCATTAACTTTTGGCACACAATGAAAACTGGTCCAGCAGCAATCCCATGCCTTGTGGAGAAGTTGTCACTAATGGCTTCCCCTGATGAATAAAAGGCGAGGTGGGGTGAAACTGGTGCTGATGTCTCCACCCTGACTGCGTTCTCTGAGGGGAGAAAAAAAAGCCTCAGATCATTTAAATGAAGCTGCGCTTGTTGATCGCAATGGCGCAGTTCGCACAGAGTCGCAATGACAAGGGCTATTTCTTTTGGGAAGGAAGCGACACAGCTTAGAGGTTGTTGCCTCTGACTGCCCTGGGGGTGAGGAGATCGCTCTCCAATGATATGGTGAGCTCCGATGGCCAGATGAATTGGGGGCTCCCTGGTGATATGTGGAGCCTTTGAGAGAGAAATTAGAGATCAAACCTGAGGTTTTTGGAAGTATTTGCTGCTATTCCAGCCAAGGAAAAGGAAAAAGCTGCCTATTCCTACGAAGGCTGAGCAAAAAACTGGGGACACTAAGGAGGAGTCCTGTGTCCTCACAATTAAGCCCAGCCTATTAGACGAGAGACAGAAGCACCTCCCAATCAATGGATACTCTGAACAGGTCATCTGGAGAATATAATAATGAAATAAATAAAAATAGAATAAAATATTAATCTATGAAGGAAAGTAATGACAAATTTACATAAGATAATAAGAATATTTATATGATAAAGATTAAAATAAAACAATGAAAAACTTTAATTTAATAAGAATTAAAGCTGAACATTAAAAATGAATAATAGGAGGCATATAGGCAAAAGCAAAGAAAAGAAGACATTACAGATTTGGACATAAGCAGTGATGGGCTACTGCCGGTTTGGATCGGCTCGCCTGTACTGCTAGTTATAACCACTGGCTGGGCCCACCCACCCAGGTGCTATCCCGTCCTATAAATCTCACATTTTTGCTCACTCGCCCCACCCTTCCAGCCCAGCTGCTTTCCACACCTCGCCTGATCTACTCATCCTGGCTTCCACACGCAGAAAATCCCTGTGGTTTTGCAGCTGTGTGCATGTGCAAAAGGGGCATGCGCGTGCGTGCTCACATTTTCGGTTCCGCATTAGGTGAACTGGTTGTTAAAGTATGTGCAGCTCACCTCTGGACATAAGAGTCCAAAACTTAAGATGGTTGTTGTAAGATGATTGTTGTAAGATGATGTGGATGGGAAAAGCATTTGAATAAGTAATTATTGTTTCAGGACTAAAGACACATTATTTCAGAAATAACTTACCATTTGTAAAGAAAAAAATTGGCTTATTTCTAAATAAGTATCCAGGGGCAGCTGTACTTATACTGTATATAATTAATTAAGAAAGTTTAATCAGAGACTAAAATTAATAAATTAAATTGGACATGATCACTGATTTATCTTTTAACCTGAAATGTACAGTCTGCAATCTGTGGGTCATGTTGTTTGTTGTTTTTTCCAAAAGGGGAAGTGATTTTATTTGTTTTGAAGTATGTCCAAAAGCAACGTATACTTTCTGGAATGGATTCCTTCTGCTCCACAACTTGCACTTCTTTAACTTCACTGTGCTCATTAAATTTTAGGCAGAGGAAAAAGAAAGATGACAGAGACATGCTGGTCGTAGCCTTGGCAATGACCACTTATTAGCATATAAATGGAAAGCCAGAGATTTGCAGACTTTGAGGTGTGCTAGTCTCAAGTCTTCATGTCTTCATACAATTCCCATTCTCCTTTTTAGGATCTTTTCTTTTTTTAAACCTTGTCCCTTTTATCTTGTTCTTTTTCCAGACAGCCAGGGCATAACTAGGAGGCATGAAAAAGACAAATGCCACTTCTCATTGTTTTTGTAATTATTTCTTTGAACTTTTAACAAGAACTAGCAGTTTTTTACTATTTTTATTTCCTTGCCATATCCTGCTCTTCCTTACCACTTCATCTTTTCCCAATTTTCTTTCAATTTTTCCACACACCAAATGACATAAACTGCATTTGAAAATCTATGCTTCAGCCATCATCACCCTGTCACTGTCCTTGAAGTGTCTCTCAAACTCAAATGTGTATTTTGCTGGATTTGCAGAGTTACTACAGAAGCCCAGGAAAATTCACAGCATCTTTAAGAAGCTGCCAACACATACAGCATATGTGACCATGAAGATACAACGTGTTTCACACTTCAGATTACAATACTGCACATTTCTAAGGCTTTTCAAATATACAGAAACACAATTATTAAACATGCCTAATGCCTTAAATATTTAAGGTGTCCTTAAATGCTATCTAATACACATGAAATATCAAGTTTTATGATAGGGTATATTTTATTATATCCTGCTTATATGAAGCAAAACAGATTCTAATTACAGAATACTGAAGGTGGCAGTTAAATTTGATCCCAAATGAAAGCATTTTGAAAGCAGAAAAAAATAATAAGTTTTGTGTGGACTTCAAGAAGTACTAAAGTTTCAAAGACCTACATATACGAGTCCTTGGGCAACTAATGACACATCCATTTTTTAAATTATTTCTGCTGTCCAAGTTGCAAGGTCCCTGTAATGTCCAGATTATCATTTTGTTACATGTGAATTATGAAGAAATACAGTACTTCTAAATGGGTACCAACTATTTGTATCATTTGGGAAGGACAATCTGGTACAAGGAAAACTTTGAAATCAAAACAATTCTTTAAAAATCTGAACTGGTCAATGACAAGTTTCTCTTACTTGGACATATTTCTTGATTTTTATCTACTAGACATATTTCTTATTTAACTTTAAATGTAAGTGGAGATGGAGAAGAGGGTGTATTCTTTAAGAATTGTATTACTTATAATCTTTTGTTTTTAATAGAAATTTTACATAGAGAAACTTGATTTGGATTACTTTCTTCATTTAGTATACCTGAGCTGGCAAGAATTTGGTGATAAATAAATGAGAAATAGCTTTAAAAATTGAAAAACCATTCATGTATTGAACACATACTTAATGAATAAACTGGAAATTAATAAAAAGAAAAACATTAAATGTTTTATTTATTTGTTTGTTTTAGCTTTACTTTCCTTTCTGACATATTTGGCTCAATTTGTTGTACTGTAGACCTTAACAAACATACATCCTTAATATAAGACATATATGTATAATTGATATAAGCAAATAACAAAGAAAAATCTGAGAACATTTAATCTAGAAAACCAAGGTTAAAATCAAGAATATTAAAGAAGCACTTGATGAGAGTAATTGATCATACACAAATGGCTGGTAAAGCCATTTACCAGAAAGCTACTAAATCAGACTTAATTAGTAATTAATAGTAGTAATTTTCAGATTTCAGCAGATAATTCTTTTACTCTGTCTTTTCCCAAACAGACAGCTTAACTATTTATAGCAATGATTTGAAGTATAAAAGAAGAAATTAAGATGAATTGGAATGTGTATGTAATAAAAGAATTTACCATAAATCCAGAAATATTGTGTATACACACACACAGACCAATCAACTAAAAATAAAATTTCTTCAGATTCTGCATGCATAGAAAATAAAATATGACTAATGATGCTGTTAACAGTATTGACATTAGTAAAATTAAAATAAAAGAGCAGAGAGATAGTTTTGGGATATTACAGTTTAGGAAATGAGGAATAAATGAGAATTAGCAAACCAACCAACTTAGTCTGGCATGGCTCAGATATGATTATCTAAAACAAAAATAGAAAATCAAACAGACACATAAATAACACAATATCTATTAGCAGCAAAATATATAATATTAATCACTAAAGATAGAACAACCCATAAAATATCAAAACAGAGTCACTATTATTATTATTATTAGTAGTAGTAGTAATAGTAGTAGTAGTAGTATTTAGTATAGAAAATAGTATAGAAAATAAATTTAGAGGAAGAAAGGCTGAACTTTTTGTGTATCATTCAATTTTTTCACTCAAAAGTAAGTTTTAATATCCTCTTCTAAACATAAGAAAAACTTTATCCACTCAAGTCAATAATATGTGTTTGTTAACAAAAGTTCAATTCATATATTTCTCATGGATCATCCAGTTTAACCCTATGACTATCTGGCCTAGAGGGCACCTTAAAAACCATTTCTGATAAGTGAAGTACATAAAAGTACTTCAAATCTTAAAAAAGAATACAATTAACTATAAAAATTGGGCTCTGATCCAGAGAGTTTGCTCCCACAGGGCCCTATTTCACATCTCTTGAAAATTTAATGAGATACAGAATAGCTGGAGAAGGAATGGTAAATGCAAATGTACAAAAATCCAAAGGGGGACAGCAAGAAATAGGCCAGGTTGTGCTAGGTGGCAAGTTAATTACCATTTCAAAGTGGTGTGTGTGTGTGTGTGTGTGTGTGTGTGTGTGTATACAGTTGTGCTCATAAGTTTAAATACCCTGGCAGAATTTGAGATTTCTTGGCCATTTTTCAGGGAATATGAATGATAACACAAAAACTTTTCTTTCNCAAAAACTTTTCTTTCACTCATGGTTAGTGCTGAAGCCATCAATCAACTGTGTTTACTCTTTTTAAATTATAATGACAACTGAAACTACCCAAATGACCCTGATCAAAAGTTTACATACCCTGGTGATTTTGGCCTGACAACATGCACATAGGTTGGCACAAAGGGGTTTGAATGGCTGTTAAAGGTAACCATCCTCACCTGTGATCTGTTTGCTTGTAATTAGTGTGTGTGTATAAAAGGTCTATGAGTTCCTGGACTCCTGACAGACCCTTGCATCTTTCATGCAGTGCTGCACTGACGTTTCTGGCTTCTAGTCATGGGGAAAGCAAAAGAATTGTCAAAGGATCTGTGGGGAAAATGTAGTTGAACTGTATAAAACAGGAAAGGGATATAAAAAGATATCCAAAGAATTTAGAATGCCAATCAGCAGTGTTCAAACACTAATCAAGAAGTGGAAAATGAGGGGTTCTGTTGAAACCAAACCACGGTCAGGTAGACCAACTAAAATTTCAGCCACAACTGCCAGGAAAATTGTTCAGGAT
>AZIM01001769.1:162247-172436 GCA_000516915.1 Ophiophagus hannah | reverse complement strand
GACATTTCTCTCCGGACCACCAAAATTTTCTCGTGGACCACCAGTGGGCCACGGCCCACCGGTTGGCAACCGCTGCCCTAAAAGGATGCAAATGACCAGCTGTCTGCAAGGAGTATAAATCCTTCCATTCCCCATTATCCTGTCAGAGCTGAAGAAGTTTCTTGGATGAGAAGCGAAATATCTTCAAAGAAAAAACAAGAAAATCCCATTTCCTCCTGAAAAAGCACCTTTGGGACAAACCATGACATGGATAACTGAGAATCTCTAGTCTTTTAAAATCATTCTGAGCACTTATTGAATTACATCATTTATTTTTCCACCTTTTAAAAAACATAAGATATTCTTCTGTCAAAATAAATTCCAGAAAAACGTACAGATTAGGAGAAATTATTCTTTCATGATTTTCTTAATCACTGTGCAAAGATAAAAGTGACTGAGAAGAAGATTCTGATGAATTCAAGTATTAGATATATTTTCTCATAACAAGTAGATGGAGTGCATACTATTCAAGGAAACATGGAAATGACCTAATAAGCAAACTCTCAGCTGTTTGGGGAAAAATGCAAATGTTTTACTTTACTATCTGATAAAATGACTGCAACAAGGTATTACAGCCGATCTAAGTAGGAGAGCAGTCACACAGCAAATATATCTAAGAAAATCTGCTATTGAAGATATGAGGGTTATAGATAATAGAAAATTCAATTCTTTTTTTAAGTAGGCAGTCTGACAGAGTACAGTATGTAAAAGATTTGAGATATGGCTAGTTATAAATTCTGCGCTGACTCCCATTTGCTCAGAAGTTGTCATCTGTTTAAATGTCTATTTTTCCTGGAATGCAGTAAACATGAATTGTTAGCTATGTTCATCATAATGTCTGTGAAAGTGTTCTATAAAGAAAAGTCAAAATCAAGAAGAGTTTGAGTACAAGGAACAAACATGTCCATGAATGAAGTCACCTAAAAGGAATGATAAACATATGAATGGAAAGGTGTTAAGCAAAATAGATAAAGATAACTTCATCCACTTGAATCAGGCTGATAGGAAAAAGAAGATCTGAAGATATGGACCATGTGCCTTATGAGTCTGGCAGCCTTTAAAACACTTTTTGCAGGATTGTGTCCTTTCCTGGATAAGGAATGTTAAGTTTTCATCCCATAACTTTATTTGCTATTGTTTAAAATTTCAATGACTATCAGGAAAATTAATTCTGATAAAGTGAATTCAAATGATTTCTCCATTGGCACACAGACACACAGACACACACACACCCTAGAAACAAACAATTCATCTGGGTTCATATATAGGAAATGATGGAAAGAAGTCCTCCTCTTCATCCCAAAATTAGAAAGAAACCCAATCATTCTGGAGATAACAAGCATTTTGAGTTTTTTTTAAGGTTTATTCATTCAATCAACATGAAGGTTTTTTTTACTATAAATGCATGGTTTAATATTAACTATAATGTATCATATTTAGGAAAAACTTTGCATGAAGCTTCTTTTCATATTCTTATACAATATTATGTTGGGAGTCTACTGATTACTTAATCTCTGCAAGAAATTATCTGTGTGGTATTTTAGTTTATCATGAACGACCATGCTCAGATTCAGTGTATAATTTGGAGCTTTCCTGAACTCACAGCTTGTCCTCAAAGAACTGAAGGTCCTTTATCACAGTTTTATTTTGTAGATCACTTATGCTTGTTCCTGGATCAAGGAGACCCTCATTATTGTAAAATGGACTGTCCCATCATTGCAAAATGGGACTGTCTCTGAAAATCATCCAAAACTTCAACTGGTCTAGAAAGCAACAGGTGGGGAATTATAGGCATTTTTAAGGGCATGTAACACTTCTGCTATAAGCTATATTAGATCCCTCAGGCTTTTGATTAGCAATTAAAGCTAGTCACTATTTTTTATTTCAAGTTTCCCAATAGTGCACTCATCACTAACATAACTGAATCCATACATAGCTGCTGGTTTTCTTCTTCTCTTTTCTTCCATCTTTCCACATTTACCAGTCTTTTCCAGAGAGATAGGTTTCTCATAACATGTCCAAAGTAGGATAATTTGAGCCTGATAATTTGTGCCTTAAGTGACACCTGTGGATTGATTTGTTCAATAATCCATCAGTTTGTTTTCTTGGCTGTTCGTGGTATTCTCAGGAGTCTTCTCCAACACCAAAATTTAAAGGCATCAATATATGCAGCATATTTAATTGGGATTTAATTATTTTATATTTCTCTAGTAATACTGTAATTTTTTTGTATTCTGTTTAATAATTTTTCTACATCATTTATGGTCATATTAGTCATTCATGGTCATTATTCACTCATAGTCACTATTTGAATTAATCACCAATATTTTTCTTATAAATAAATAAAAGAAATAACAGAACCAATTTCCATCAAATTTGGAAGGTCTTACTGATAACCAGAATTTTAATAACCTAGTAATTCATAAGAAGAGAAAATTAGTGACTTTTTTGTCAGAACAGTTTTGTCAAAAGCTTCAGACTTTATAGCTTTTACAGGCTTTTTAATATCACTTTAGAATTATTTGAATCCATATCTACAAACCAAGATAATAATAGTCCTGCTGTTTTCCTCACCTTATGAATGTATCAGCAATAAAAACTCTAGCTTTATAAGACTGCTGATGAATACCAACTATCAATAACCAAATACCAGTTTTACTTAACTACCATATAGGCTCTCCTTAGCTAAGGCTAGAATCATAATTTTTGCTTGTTGCATTTCCAGCTTGAGGCATTTCTTGAGTACAAGAAATCAATGATGTTTCCATACATTTCTAGCCCACTAAAAAAAATTCTATCCCCCATATTCTGAAACTGAATTAAAAGTACTGTTGCTTTTAATTCTTTCTTTCTCCAGATGAGTTGTTCAGAGTATCCAGGCATGGCAAGTGCTTCTGTCTCTGATTCGATAGGCTGAGCTGAATTCTGAGGATACTCCTCCTCCTTGAGGCTCCTCCTTAGTGTCCCCAGTTTTTTGCTCAGCCTTTGTTCGAACAGGCAGAAAACTTCCTTTGGCTGGAATTCAGATAGAAATTCAAAACACCAAACGAGGAAAAAATCTATTTAAAAACGTCAGATTGCAGCCCCTGGCTGCCTGAGATCGTTACACTTCCCCTCAGACTCGCTGAGAGCTTCCAACACCGTTTTAACACCAGCTGGTTGTCAGAGCTCTAATTACCTCAGTGAGGGCTGGAATGGCGCTCCAAGTGCAGGCTCGGGTTAGCACTTCAATTCCACGGCCAGGACCAGCGAAATAGACCGAAAAGCCCTCAAACTTACAGCTGGTCATAATTCAAACAATTGACTGCCAGGCTACAGCAAAGGGCCGTTGCAGTGCAAGGAGCACAGCTCGTGATCGCGCCTAGAAAGACAAATTTAAAAATGGCCAGAGGCTTATTTCCCTTAAAGAACACCTCAAAGTGGGGTAGGCATCAGCGCTATTACCCCTACCCAGCAAACAATTAATTTAAGGCTCTGCTGGAAATTCCTGAGCTCTTCCTGGGGTTTCTCTCCGCTGACTGAACGGTTGCATGCCTAAAATAACGGTTGGCGCCATTTTGTTAAGTACCTGATAATTACAATAGCCCTCAGCCAACTTGAGATCCATTTTAAAAACTTTCAGGGCTTAGCCTAATTACACAGGCTGGTATGAAGAGTTAATCCCTAATAGGGCTGATCCAGCACCGCCTTACAGAGGTTTCAGCAACAAATTACAAAAATTAGAGGCTTGCTGAAACAATTAGTTGGCAAACACTCACATTTAATTCGAGTCAGCAGAATAGCAGTTAGCACCAAGGCCTGTGGCCACCTGTGCACTAAAGCTGTTGCAGGCCCAGTGTCATACAGTTGAACAACTCTGGGCAATTAAGGTGTTTTGTAAATTGATTTCAATTGTATTCATTGGCATTAATCAAATAATAATAATAATAATAATAATAATAATAATAATAATAATTTAAAAAGGGAATTAAATCTTTCACATTTGAGGGATTCCTGCCCATTCCTGGAGCAGGCCCTTGAGTGTGCCAACCACCTCCTAATATAAGCTTCACTATATTACAACTCCTGTATCCAGGGGGTGCAATGGCAAGTGGCAGTTCTATTGGTTCCACTGCCTCAAGCTCTAGAGTGGCAGCCAGGAGGGCCATGACCAGAGCCCAGAGCAAAACAACGATTCAAGGAAGCCTTTCAAGGCTGCTGAGAAAGACGCCAAGAGGCACCAAAGGGCACTAGAAAAACACATAGAAAAGCGCCTTTGGGAGGCCAAGAAGAATAAACAAGCAACATCTCCTCCATGAGCTGCCCCTGCACAAAGCTCCATTCAAGATCCTCCCCTGGATCTGTCAATGCAATCCAGGGGCAGAATCAACTTGCGAGACCAAGCAAACACTTCAACCACAATACCAGCACCGGAGACAGTTCCTGAGGCTACATTCACCCCCACAACAGCAGGACTTCGCACAGAAGAAGTTCTTCCACAAGAAATTCCTATACAGATGAGGGCTTGGATGGAGCTAGCTATTAAGAGAAGGCAGGGGTGCAACAAACCTTCCTGGCAAGGCAACACCAAGCAGCTCCTGAACATAATCGTCAGTCACTACGATCGCAAAGCAGGGCGGAATCCATTCTACTTCAGGTACCTCCCCAAGGGGAGAATATCCCAATACCTCACATGCCTGATCAGGTCATACAATACAGGGAAGACTAAATAGATGAGTTGGAACAAATCATGTCAATGTCCTCCCAAGGCAGTGATTCGTCCTTGTCCGAGGCAAAACACCTAGAGAAAGATATGTCAAAAGATGACAGCTTAGCCTCTGATCAACCGACATTCACAGGGCTGTTCTGCCCCCACCTATTTAAGTCTTTATTATTCAAGGCGAAAAACACAGCATGCCTTGACAATCCGACTTCCACCTCCCAACCGCCTTCAGTGCAGGAGGAGTCGGATGACTCAATATTCTCACAGCCGGTAACCAAAGCGGAGGTTATACCAGTTCCACAAATGTTCACTGATTTAGTTCAAAAATAGTGGTCCACTACAACTGCTTATCCCAATCCAACGGGATATGACAGAAAGTTTTATAATCTAGCACCAGAATTTTCTAACTCCCTGCTAACCCCAGTGTAGATGAACCTGTGGTGGTTCTAGCATCTTCCTCCACTATACCTAGAGAAGCAGAGGAAGCTCTCAAACCAGAGGATAAGAAAGCAGAGTTAGCACTTCGTAGGGCACCCCAAGCAGATGCATGGGCCATCAAAAAGCTGCTACAGCAGCCTCATTCTTTACCAGATCTTTTCTAAGGTGACTCCATCACCTGAGAGATTCCATTCCTTCATCAAACACCAGGACACATCAGGGCATAGCCAAATTGATGATGGCTGCAGAATTTTCTGCAGATGTAACATTTAATTCAGTAAAATTCTCCTCAAGAGCCATAGCATCCCAAGTCACTGCATGACAATTACTCTGGCTCCAATATTGGCAAGCAGACACCAAATGTAAGTGGAAACTGGCCTCCACCCCCTTTGCAGGGGACAAACTGTTTGGAGCTGCCCTAGATCCGCTCCTGGTGGAATCTTGAAATAAGAAAAAGATCCTCCCCCTTTTTCACAAGCCTGCCAGCAGAACTCCCCAGTCCTTTCAGAGGGGTTCCTTTCGACCCTTCTACCAAGGATCCTATTCCCAAAGATCTCAAAGGCCCTTTGGGTACAGACAGGGGCAACAGGCAGAAAGATTTGACTTCAGCGACAGAAATAGGAGGGGAGGGCAGACAAGGAGGCCTTTTCATGGGGCAGGAAATAAGTCCTTTTGTCGCCCCAAGTAAGATCACTCCTGACTCTCACATTGGAGGACAGTTAAGGCTATTCACAGATCAATGGGAATCTTCAACATCAGATGCCTGGGTCAGAGAGACCATTAGATAAGAACTCTCTCTAGAGTTTCTGTCCACATCCCTGAACTTTTTTATGATGTGCTCTGTTTCAAAGGATCCTATCAAAAGGACCCTTATGGAAACCGCAATCCAGGATTTTCTGGAGATCCATGCAATCCAACCCGTGTCGACGGATCAACAAGGGCAAGGAATTTATTCACATCTATTTGTGGTCCCGAAAAGTTCAGGGGGGGGGGGGNNNGTGGAGAGCTATTCTAGACTTAAAATGCCTAATTCACTTCCTTGTCTACAGGAGATTTAAGATGAGCTCCTTGCAATCAATCCTGCTCAATATCAGATAAGGAGATGTCTTAATGTCAATAAACTTACAGAGGTGTACTTACATATTCCTATCAGACACACGCATAGCAGATTCCTGAGATTCTGTTATAATCATCACCACTACGAGTATGTAGCCCTTAAGGCCATTTGGACTAGCTTCCGCCCCCTGAACCTTTACAAAACTTCTAGTGGCACTAGCCGGCCATCTTAGGAATAAGCCAGTTCGGCTACATTGCTATCTTGATGACATATTAATTTTGTCATTGTCCAGCCGGCAGGCTGAAATAGGTACTCAGATCACCCTACAGGCTCGCAAACAGCATGGATTTTCAATAAACTGGGCCAAGAGTCATTTGACACCATCGACCTGCCTCCTGTATTTGGGAGCCATCATTGATACAGTGGCTGGGAAAGTATCCCTCTCATTGGATAGGCAGAATAGCATTAGGCAGTTGTCAAAAGAGGTTAGGACACTCAAACGAGTACCCCTGGCCCAATTATCCAAACTGTTAGGAAAAATGATCTCATGAATTTCTATTGTTCCCTGGGCCTGGACACCAGAACCCTTCAATGGTTTCTGCTCCTGTATCACCGGTCAGGAAGGAGCAATGCAAGGTCCAAGGTCACCGTTCCATCAAAGGTCCTCATATTGCTTCACTGGTGGACTACAACAAACATCAACAAGGACTGTTTTCAAGGACCTTCACAGACAGACTATCACAACAGAGACATGTCTGTTTGGATGGGGGGCACACTGTCAGTCCCTTAGAGCTCAGTGTCGCTGGTCCCCGATGGAACAGGCCTGCAGTATAAACTGGCTGGAACTGAGGGAAGTCCATCTGGCCTTCTGAAGATTTCTACCACTGATTCAGGGGCAGCATGTCCTCATTCTGACTGACAGCGTGGCCACAAAGGCCCACATAAACAGGCAGTGGGCACCCATTCAAGATCACTAATGAGAGAAACAGAGAGACTGTACCACTGGGCAGAGAGGAACTTGATCTCTATCAAAGTGGAACACATCTCGGGACTGTCCAACATCCAGGCGGATTGGTTGAGCAGGGCCACTGTCGACCATTACAAGTGGTGCCTGCACCTGAGACTGTTCCAGGAGTTGTCACATTGGTTCAGCCAACCAATCGTGGACCTCTTTGCCTCACCCCTCAATGCACAGCTCCCAAGATTCATCTCCAGATTTCCAACACAAGGAGCGGAGGGAGTCAACGCTCTATGCTGCTGCTGGCCTCGAGGTCTCTTGTATGCCTTCCCTCCTCCCACTGATTCCCAAGGTGGTTCAGAAACTTCTAGAGAAGAAGGTGGAACTATTGTTGGTGGCACCATACTGGCCCTGACATCCATGGTTTGCGGATCTCAGGGATCTATTGATCACAGATCCATGGAGAATTCCACCGAACAGAGTCTAACTCAAACAAGATCCAATTCAACATCCAGACCCACAATGGCTGCACCTAGCTGTATGGCGCTTGAGCAGAGACATCTGAAAGGTGAGAAACTCTCCAGTAAAGTCATCTTTATGATCCAAGCGGCCAGACATCCCTCAGCGAACCATATATACAAGGCCACCTGGAACATCTTCTGCAGGTGGTGTGACAAGGTGAAAATAGACCCCACCTTTCCATCGGTGGCACAAATACTGGACTTTCTTCAGGAAGGTTTGGACAAAGGAATCCCACCAAACCTTTCCGTAGACAGGTGGCAGCCTTAGCATCAGTCATTCCCTGTGGTGATCTACGATCCCTTGCTCATCACCCGAGGATATGCAGCTTTCTTCAGGGGACCACTAAACTGAGACCCCCCAGTGATCTACAGATATCCCACCTGGGATCTAAATAAGGTTCTCATGGGACTCACAAAACAACCTTTTCAGCCTCTGAGAACCACAAGTCTCCACCTACTTACATAAAAGGTAGTGTTCTTACTAGCGATAACATCTGCCAGACGAATCTCTGAACTAGCTGTTCTGTCTGCATTTTCCATTCTGATAGAGTTGTCCTTCGCTTAGATCCAACCTTCATTCCCAAAATTAATGTGGCCTTCCACAGAGCACTGGTGTTCTGACCCAAGCCTCGTTCAAAACAAACAAACACCAAACAGAGATAAAAGCAAAACCTTTTTAATGCTTTTCTGTGAATTCCATTCATTCACAGTAAAACGCTATTAAAAACTAATTGTCTCAGATAAGAACAAGCCTTGCCAAGGTTGTGCAAGGCTGCCNAGAACACTAGATTAAATTGCAAGGAAATAATCAAAACCAAAAGTCTCCAAAGACAAACTAGGATAGTCCAAACTTCCACAAGACTTCAAGTGCAGGAACTTCTTTGCTTCCTGCAAAGAATCCCACCTCTGAGAGCTGGCTTTTATCCCTTAAAGGAGGGGCCAACACCTTGCAGCCTTACTTCCGAGTCACTCGTGCTGCTGCAGCTGCTCTTTCCATCGAGCAGCTCTGCGCGCATGTGCACTGGGCACAGGGTCCTTGAGATCCTGTGCATCACTGCTGCCAGCCTCCACAAGCTCTGAAGGCAGCACTCCACTCTCTGATAGTCCTGGCCNNATCCCTGCATCACACGCAGGCCCTTCATCTGAGTCCTCGCTCTCCGAGACCTCAGCCATCCACACCTGCTGCCGGCAAACCACAACAGCAGGAGTTGATACTCTCCAGCTTCTGTCCTAGACCATCTCACAGTCTAGAGCAGTGGTGGCTAACCTTTTTGGGCTCTTGTGCCAAAAATTGCATGTGCACCAGCATGCATGCACTCATGTGCCAGCACCCAGAATGCAATGCGCGCCCCCTCCCCACGCCCCCTGCGCATTTGTGCACAATTCCCCCCCACACCCCCTTACCTGCACTGCGCCTCACAGCTGATTTTTTTATTTTGGTTTGAGGCCTTTTTTGGCCTCCCTGAGGCTTAGAAAAAGCCTCTACAAGGCTTTCCAGGCCAAATTATAGGCCTGTTTCATCACTTCCGGTATTACAAGAAGTGACAAAATGGGCCTATAATTCAGCCTGAAAAGCCTTGCAAAGGCTTTTTCCAAGCCTCTAGGATGCCGAAAAAGGCCTCAAACCAGCCGAAAAAAATCAGCTGTGAGGCGCGTGCATGTGCATGAGGTAAGTTTGCCTGTGGCTCACATGCCCTCCAAATCTACATAGATATGACTGCTCCTTTAGGAAGATGGAGGCGCTATTCGTCTCCTTTCAACCTGCTACTCAAGGAAGAAAAGTCACATCATCGATAGTTGGCAGGTAGCTACGAGCCACGATTGCAAAGACTTACAAGACTCAATCATTGCCCATGCCTACTGGTATTACACCACATTCAACTAGGAGTGCTACAACATCAGCTGCTTGGGCTACTCAAGCATTGATCAAAGAAATATGTAGGGTGGCAACGTGGGCTTCTCGGTTGCCTTTCATAAGGCACTATAAGCTGGACGTTTTTGCTTCCGCAGAAGCAGCCTTCGGAAGAAGAGTTTTTCCACACATAACAAGGGGGTACTCCAAACCAGATGAGACCCTCCCGTAGGACATGCCAAGCTTTGGTATGTCCCATACCTGGATGCTTTGAACAGCTCATTTGGAGAAGGGACATTGGTGCTTACCTGATACACCCATTCTCTGTGAGCTGTGAAGAGCATCCAGCCCCACCCAGAATCTGTCTGGTGTGGGTCCAATTCCACCCAAGTCTACAGAGCAAGGCAAAGAAGAATGGCGATGAACTTATCACTTTGACTTTGCCAAAAACTGGGGACACTAAGGAGGAGCCTTAAGGAGGAGGAATGTCCTCAGAATTCAGCTCAGCCTATCGAATGAGAGACAGAAGCACCTCCCATGCCAGGATGCTCTTCACAGCTGACAGAGAATGGGTGTATCAGGTAAGCACCAAGGCCCTTTCTTTCTTTCTTTCTTTCTTTCT
>AZIM01001769.1:152004-162211 GCA_000516915.1 Ophiophagus hannah | reverse complement strand
TTCTTTCTTTCTTTCTTTCTTTCTTCTATAAACTTTAAAATAAAACTAACAATTCTCAAAGTAGCAGGCTTCTGTCGCAGTCCCAAAGAAAGAACACTGAAATGCCATCTCCCCTTTAGTAGCTAGTCACTAGTCACTGCCATATTACAGCCATGATTTTTGGAGTGTTATGTTTTCAAGTGATCAACAGTTTGTTTGTTTTTCCTTCCAATTGTTCTAATAATGGCATATAATATCCATTTAACTCAGTACAATGTCCTGGCCACCACCACTTCTGTTAGCACAGCCTCATTTCATTCTTATATATCTTTTTCTATGAATTTGAATCATCAAGTCTTTCTTGATAAAAAGCATCTTCAGCAGGGCAAACAACAAAGGAACAATCTGTCTTCTTTTCCTTTGATGACTGTACAAACAGAACAATGTTAGTAGAATAATAGAAAAAAGAACTGGTATGCCCTAGTGCCAAAGAAAAGAATGGGAAATGGGGTAACCAGGTATACAAATATTGATAAAATAAAAATCAAAAACTAATAAAGAAAGAAACAATTTCCAAAAGGCAGGAACTAGTAGACACTGCACAGATGTGAGAGGCCCAGAAAGAACTGATAAATTCAAAAATGCATGCTTGTCCATGCAGTACTGTCTTTAGTTTGTTTGAAATGTTGATCTTTGACAAGATGAGATGGTCACTCTTAATATTTTATAGAGTCTCTTGTACTCATTTGTGAGCTTAGGTGGTATTAGAAGAATACAAGTGGTTTTAAATTTTGTCCTGTCCAAACAGACAACTTAGAATATTGGAAAAATATGTACCATATCATATATATTATTCTCTGCACACCACTGGGCTTTCCTCTAAACTGAATCTGTTTCCTCAAATCTATCTACATTAAAATGCAATTTTATTATATCCTCTTCTTTGTTTTTATATAGTGTAAAGGAAATGAAACACAGTGACTCATGCTAGGTTGCCCGCATTTGAGACTCAAGTGCTGCTGCGTGGTGGAGTGATCTCCCATCATTTGCTCCAGCTCCTAGATGGGGACATGAAAGGATCCCCGTGGGCATCCCCCAGGCAACAGTGATGTCACCACCTAATCCTTTCAACCTGGAAATGCCTTAAATGGTGCCTCCAACATGAACATGATAGGAATATAAAAGAAGGCAATTATGATACAGATAATACTATTAGGTTAAAAACTGGTAATAATCATCCTCCTATTTATCAAATACTATTATAAATGTGGGTCTGCAAATAAAATACAAATCTGTATCTATGTTTTTTCTCCTCTATGGATGCTGACATTCAAATATGAATTAGTAAATACCTACAGAAAATGCTACATATCACTAAACCTGCATTCTTTTCCACTGCCAGTATTAATTCAGTATCATTGTGATCATCACTGTCATCATCTCTATCACATTTACTTTGAAACTGCTTTTAAATGATTTCTCTTTGTCAGAAAATATTTGTTGTAGATATTCAACTCATACAAGCAATGTATATTTCTACTGAAAAGAATTTATTGTTGTAACACACCTAATCAGGGTTTCAGTATCTCTTTCCTATACCTCACAATGTGTAAACACAGTAGGATGTGTGAGAAGCTTCACATTCAATTGGCAGACCTTCAATTAAGTGAACTCTTCAAAACAGACTCCTGAACTGACGAAAGGACCTGCTTCAAAACAACAGATCAAATACTTTGGAGTTTTGATGATTGATTTGGAGATGTGATGATTAATTTGGGATGGTTTGAGAAAAAATATTGAATACACAATATTACATTTATATATGGAGAGCTAATGGGAGGGGTTGAGGGGTATGATAGGCTCTCTGAAAAAGACATCAACCTATTAAATTCAGCCTACTGAATTTCTCTTTAAGTGGAAAGGTTAACATTGGTTTGGTTTCATTTACTTTTCTCTTTATGTTGGCAAGGTTAATAATATTTCAAGCTTCACTCAATTTCTTTCATATGAGTAGCAGTTAACTTTAGCCTTTTTTGCAGTTACATAATATATGCTTCAGTGCTGGTTCTCTCAACCCAGGAATCCAGTTCACTTGCCAGCACTTGAATATGAGACAAATGTCCAAACATTTTAAGAAAGCAAATTCCACTTTCTTTGAATCAATCTTATTTTACAGTGAGTCCTGGTTTTCTTCTTTTGCTAACTATCTAACTCAAAATCTAAATCATAATCTCCGATGCAACTGAGTATTGACAGGGATGAAGTGGTTCTTTCCAGGAAAAGCAAAACTTGCCAACTAGCTCTTAACATTTTTTTTACACCACAGAAAACAGACTATAAAGCTACACCACACTATAAGGAGTCTATTTTTTCCACCAGCTTCATTTAGTTTGAATGTATCCATGATTTTCCGAAGTATCTTACATAGTCTGGCAATTCACTGAGACTAGTGAAGGAAGTGTGCTTTTGTCAGAAGAGAACAAGCCTGAGATCCAGCTATGCCAGTCTTCCTGGCATCCTAGAAAACTCAAACACTCTAGAGAAAAGTAGGAACTTTTACTGTCTGTCTCTCTCACTCACTCACTCAAACACACACAGAGAGAGAAAGAGAGAAAGGGGGGACTTTTTTGAAATTTGGTTTTCAAATTGAAATATGAAACTACACTATTTCAGCCAACTTATCTGTTCTTTATTAAATATTAAACTATTGAAGGGTATTCTATTGGTAATTCATCAGCATCTGTATCTTTGTTCTAAAAGAAGTAAATGGGAATATTAAAGAAAAAAAACTGAAACTGAAACTTGGCAGACTTAATGTCTTTCAAAGGGTTTAACATTCCTATCATTTTCATTTTGTTTTGCCCCAGAATGAAGCAACTTAAGTTGTTTTGAAATTTTGAAAGTTTTCAGTGAACTGGGTTACGTTTTTACAGTCAAGCTTTCTTCACAAATGGTCTTGATCTTTTTAAATAAGGCATGTATAGGAAAAACATGAAGCAGGGAATGGTGAAGTGTGTAGACGTAACTAAACATATATAGAGTAGAACAAAAATAGACTAGGTAATACCTGGCTCAACAGCAATAACTGTAAGAGGGATCTAGGAGACCTTGTGATCACCCACTTGAATATGAGCCAGCAATGTGCTGCAGAATCAAGATCACATGAAATGTTAGCACTTCTTTATAATGCCTTGCTAAGACCGCTCTTGGATAATTGCATGCAGTTTGGTCACCACAATAAAAAAGATGTTGAGACTCTAGAAAAAGTACAGAAAAGAGCAACAAAGATGATTAGGAGACTGGAGGCTAAAACATATGAAGAACAGTTTCAGGAATTGGGTATGTCTAGTCTAATGAAAAGAAGGACTAAGGGTGACATAATATTTGATGGGCTGCTACAAAGGAGAGGGTGTCAACCTATTCTCCAAAGAACCTGAAGGCAGGACAAGGAGCAATGAATAGAAATTAATCAAGGAGAGATCCAGCCTAGAAATAAGGATAAATTTTCTGACAGTTAGAACAATCAATCAGTGGAATGGCTTGCCTTTAGAAGTTGAGGGCGGGGAAGGGAAATTGGATTGGAAGATCTCCAAGGTCCCTTCCAACTCCATTATTCTGTATATATGGAAAGCACTAAACTGAGAAGCTTAAGTTAAAGTAATGGGAGAATGCATTAATTTATTAGAAGTTCACTATCATCCATCGCTGATTAGAAATGTCCCAAGCAACAATTGGTATTGTTTTAGGAAGCACTGAATAAGATTGAATTGAATGAAATAAATTCATATAGTTTCTATTATGCTACTAGTGTCTCTGCTTCCAGGAAAGAAATTTGACCAAAAACACTACATACATGGTCAATAGGTTTACTATATTGTAGGAATAGACAAGTCACAGCATCCAAATATCTTTCAAGGCTTTCCTAGTTACCCTATTAAATGCTAGTCTTTAGTCTATTTCTTGATCACAAGCTTCTTTACTGCTTCTTAAAAAGCAAAAGCTACACACCACTATCTTCACTATTAATCCAAAAACTGGTTGCTCTTATTAGTTTAGTCGTTTTTATATTTAATTATAGCTCCATTTTTTCATTCTACTTCTCCATTTCCATTACTAGAGATTGCACTTCATTTGCATTTTTGTTATTAGAATATTGTTTTCAGCATAGTGCTGATCTCTCTACTGATTTTACAACTATCCCTATATTATTCCAGTGCAGACTTTCTTAATATATTCATCATCAAGGTGGAATAAATAAGGAGAAAGCATACAGCAGTCTTATTTCATTCCATTGCTGACCTGAAAGCAGTTTCTTTCTCAGAATTGCCTTCTGAGTTCTGAGATATTTCAGAAGACATTTATTTATTTATTTATTTATTTNTATTTATTTATTTATTTATTTATTGGTTGCCTTTAATTAGCTTTATAGCTATTATCATCTTCATAGCTGTTATATTAATATTGGTTCACATCGGAAGAAAGCAATAGCTAACATCACACTAATCAAATGTTTATGGATTATCCAGAACTGATTACCTACAAATTTTAAATTATAATAAAATCCCAATCAGATGTTTCATGATAAAGACAAATATCCTTTCAACTTCTCAACTACTTGCTCAACTATTTGCTGTGAGAAAAGAAGTAGAGAGGAGGAGGAAAAGAAATGAATATAATTCTATAACTGGACACAATTGTGTAAGTAAATTCTGCTTGAGCAAATGAGATCCTCTCCAATTACAGAAGCCAAATGTATAACAATCTAGCTGAACTAGATCCCAATGTCAAGGCAGAAATGGACATTTATAGCCTGCAATCCCTCAAAATAATCACCTTTATAGTTAGGTCATCTTAATGACCTAAAGCAGTGGTTGTCTTAGTGACTTGGAGAGCCTTTTATAAAATTTGGCAGATATGCCAACTGCAACTGGGATCAAGATATCTTTGTGACATTTATCCTTGCTTTGATAATTTCCTGGCAGGATTATTGCAATGCATTATATATGGCACTGCCTTTGAAAATAGTCCAAAAACTTCAGCAATAATATTAATGATGACTGACAGACATGATCAATGATTCATCGTATCCACTGCCTTCCGATCCATTTTGAAGCTCCATTCAAAGTGCTAAAACTAAGTGACTTAAGAAAATGTCCTGTCATAGATCATTACCTATCTAGCTTTTAAGCCTTAACATTATCAAATGTGTTTCTTCAGGTTTCCCCATAAAATTAGAAAATGGGTGTCGGCAGATCTGCCATCATCATTTAAGTAAAGTGAAATAGTGATCTTATCACAATGCAGAAATAATAAGCAATGTGCTATGTGGTTTGACCTATGTTCCCTAAGTTAAACTGCTCCTTTAGATATGAGTCTTTTTAGCCATGTTAGAGGAAGTTCAACTGCAGTCCCTATGGCTTCAGTACGTAAGAGACATCATTTTTTTTCTTCACCTCAGGCAGGAAAATAACTTTAAAACTATAAGTGGTGATATATGAAACATGAAAAAGTTAATCTAGTGTCCTTTTCTTGTAATTGTTCAGTACCAAAGAGACATTGTCTTCCACATGATTTTACACCATTTCCAGGTTTGTTAATTGTTAACTTTTTAGTACATGTACTGTTACTAATTATTTTCTCAATTGTTTATTTTGAACACAACTGTATACTTAATTTCTTCTGAAATGTTACCCTGAACCAGTCTGGTGTAGTGATAAGGCACTAGAATGTAAACCAAGAAATTGATTTCTAGTCCTGCCTTAGGTATAAAGCCAACTGGGCAACATTGGGTCAGTCCTCTCTCTCAATCCTAGGAAACAGGCAATTGCAAACCACTTCTGAAATCTTGCCAAGAAAACTTGTCCAGACAGTTACTAGGAATCTACACATGCCCAGACAGTTACCAGGAATCAACAATTATTTGAAAGCATGAAAAGAAAAATGTTGTCCAAGTTCTAATGGCTTTAGGATAATTTATGAGATCAAACACTTCCTTACTTTAAATTGTGCTGATTTATTTTATATTTACTTGCATAGTAGGTGGCCTAGAATGTAATGCTTGAATAAAAATATTTTCAAATATAAACATAGGAATGACAGTTAACTATACTCAATTATTCCAATAGTTTTGCTACCCTTTTTAACATACAGCATGAATAATTTTAGTCTATTCTTCTGCTTCATCACCCCACTTACATAGGTAAACATGCATATATTCTCTACAATCTCTTCACATATGCACATATTCTTTTCTTCATTAAATCTTGGATAATTTTTGCTAGATTTTATCCATGTTACACTATCTGCTTAAACTACTCTCTTGAATGCTTGTGTATAATTTATACAGTGCTAGAATTATATAACCTGTTGTGGTGCTTCCCTAGATCAAGTTGTTATTAACAATTTGGAAATACTTTGATCCTACAGTGGAAACTTAAATTAAATGTTTTGACTATAATTGCAGTGATGTGCCCAGTTTATGGACACTACTGTGCAGCCATACATACAATACACAATTATAAATTTATATTGAAAATATACTAATGATTGCACATGTTTATATACTTCCAGGTTTTATCAAATAGAAATACAAAGACAACTAGTCATGCCTTATGATTAAATACATCTATTTAAGTTTATTGGACAAATATTCACAGCATATTGGTCCACATAGTAATTTATTATAGAACTCATTAAATGAAAATGCCAATAATGAATGTCAGTTTGTGAATGGGAAATTATAGATTTTTTTTCTTAATGGAAAATATCAAATAAATATAACTGTCCTCAAAAACATAAGCCAATGGCAGAATTAGTCAGCTTTCTAGGATGCTCTTTTGGTTGTCTAAAAACAACTATTATTAAATGAAATAGATTCAAAAAGAAACTCCATCATGAAAACGCTGAATTATACAATCTATAAGCCTATATCTGAACTGAAGTAGGATTAGCTTAATCACACAAAGTGTAAAGATAACTAAGAGGCTGCAATAGTCTCAATTACTGCTATTGGAAATGATCACTGTGTTACTTCTTCATATATTAACTTTTCAATATCAGCAGAGTTATATTTTTCTTTTGCATATTATTTCCATATAATCTTTTATTTATAATTTCTCATTTTAAACTTGCACATACATATGGTTGCTAGGTGGCAGAAACACTCCACATATCTAAAGTGGAGTGGACTTCCAATTTGTGCTGTAGAAACATCTCAGGGCTTATTCATACTGTCTAATTGTTCACTTACCAGAATGGGGCAGTATCCTTTTTCTAAGAGTAAAAAATAATTATGCCAGATATAACTTTCCTCCTTCCCATCATAAATTTGACCTCCTGTGTATTTTCCTGATGCAGATTGAAATTATTATCTATCTTTTAGGTTACTTTGAGTGCTCTCATCATTTCAGCTGCAGCACTTCTTTAGAGGCCAAGCTTAGCAATGCATTCACTACTTCATAGAAGAAGGGACATCTTCACAACTGAGATCATAATTTCCCTATACTATCATAATTAAACAGAATAGTGGCTGAATGTTTTGGGGGGATTTTTTGTATTTCCTATAGCTACCAAGCTACTGAAGGCCTTAAAAATACAACATTCCATCATTTAGCTTCACCATTTAGCTTTTCATATTTAGCTGAGGGTCTTAAAAACTATTACAACAGCAACAACACTAAGTGCAAAGTTCTAGCCTTTCATCATTTCTCCAGTCACTTGAGATAAAAGGTTTAGTTCAAATGAATAGAAATATTTCAACATGGAATTAAAAACAAAGCTCTCAATGAGCTAAAGAAAGCTAGCTATACAGCTAGTAGCTTGAAGAAATAAAATCATCAGATTAAAACTCCACAAATTTCAGCTTGGTTTTCAACCAGAAAACTCTTCATATTGTAGGAAACGAGTGTCAAACTTGATTGTGTCCCGTGACACATGACCTATCACAACATTTTTTGCCTTTGCAGAGCCAGGGTGGGCATGGCTTGACTGCATATACACTGCTATACTTTAATGCTATAGGTATAAATATATATTTACTTTGTGTTTGTGTATGCACATTGAAGATAGTTACAGTATATTGGTGAGGGATAAATGTCTTAGTAGTTGGGATAAGGAATGATGAAATTCCAAAAACCCAGGTGGAAGATATTGGTGAGCTGCTCTCAGGAAAGGAAGTTTTGTATTTCCTATCAATGCTAACTTTCAGTCTCTTGTACTCATCTCAATGTCTGCGTCAATTCGCGAAGCTTTCCTGACCTGCTCTCGAGTGGGTGAGTGAGAGGGTGATGGGAATCGCACCTCGCAACTGCACCAGGGAATTCACACTCAGTCAAAACAAGACACAGCCTAGCCAGCCGGTCAAGGCCATCTCCACGGACACCTGCAACAGCTGGAGGGAGTGACTTCTACGACCTGCGAAATTGTTTTATTGGGAAATGTGACTGGTGACACACTCTGGGGGGAGGAGGAAACAGGGTCAGAGGCAAGGCGCGAATTGGGTGAAGCCAGAGTTGGTTTCACCTAGGTTGGGCCGACATGATGCTCCTAATAAACAACTTGATTTTTCTTGCTAAATGGCTTGAGACTCTTAATTTTATTAGGACATTGGTTAGAACCCTGACAGTCTGGTTTTTTAGTAGCCCCAAAAAGTTTGTATGTATTGTATGTATTACTGAAATATCACAGAGTGCAAAGATGAGGGATCCACTTTTTGAACATATCCCCATTTAGATTTTATATGTGGAACCACCATCACTCTTGTGTAGAGATGGTTGAGTGGCTGTTATTATCCAGAAAACATGGAAACCAAGGATGTTGTTCTGGAGATATTGTAATTATGTGTGAAGCTGAGCTTTAGGATTTGACAGATATACTATTTTGTAGGAGCCTACTTGCAAAGCAGTTTCCCTGACTAAGTTTTTTTTAACATGGTGATTGATTACTATGGTAGTGGAGTTATCCAGATTATGATGCTAGGAGACTTCAAACTACATTTTCTGGGTCTCAGAGGTGGTTTGGGAATTTATGGCCACCATCTATCTGAGGCAAATCATTGATAGTCTCACTCACTACAGTGGTCATTACATTAGATTGGTAGTAGCAATTCAGTATAGAGTTGGATAAGGTTTTCATCAGTCCTTTGTCATGGCAGATCACCCCAGTTAGCCTTGGAATTCTTTGTGGCTACTCCACTTTCCACCCCAGGAGCCTAACAATCCTAACAGTTTCCAGGAGAGCACTTGAGGTTATTTCTAAAGCTCTGCAGAATGACTCAACCAAGGTCTTGGTTGCTTGGTTATTCTAGTTGGCTATAATCCAGGATGGGTTAGAAATTCCATGTGCATTAAAGTGGAGTTATGTAGCACTTCATTTAAAAAAACCAGGAAGAAAACAGTTGCTAAGAACAATATTTGCATATTTCTTTGTTTTTTTTATCTAACACTCTTCAAAGACCCAGATTCCAATCTATTTCCTATTCCCTTGGACTGAATCTCTAACCATGCTATAGTTTTCATTGTAAATGTGTTTTTTTGTGTTCCTGATCTTGGCTTATTAAACTACATATTCTGTTTGCCTTCCTTAGGTTAGACATGGTTGCACATGGTGATAAGCAAACCACAGTTGCTTCCAATGTTTCTGTAGCCCATGAACTGGCTTATTCTAGTTATTCACTTGCTTACTGTATAGAATTAGGACCAGTTTCAGATAGAAATAAAAAAAAATTGGGTTGTGCTTTAATTGCTTCTATAGACAAAAAATAATAAATTGTAGCAATGAATTCTGAAATACAAAATGGCAACTGTTTGCCTGATGGTTAGTGGAAAAGAAAATTGACTGTTCCAAAAAGAGACTAAACTTAGACTTAAATATATCACATCAATAATAAGTATATAGCATTAACGTTTTCCTCTTTTAGCTTTCTCTATTTAGTTCGTTAACTATTAAAGCTAGCCTTTATTGTATGAAAAAAAAACCTATATTGCTTCTTGCTAGAAATTATATTTCCCAAGGAAGAAAATAATAGAAATTAGATAACTCAGAATGTCAGAACTTGTATGTCCTTTTGTTAAATCAGTTTTATTACTGTGAAAATGAAAAAAAATGATTACTAACCCTTTTGCTGCCATTGATTCACCAGAGTTTTCCTATATCTTGCATGCAAAATATTCAAACCGTATCATCATATCTAATTTTCATTAAAGCTTTCTGACAGTGAGAACAATCAACC
>AZIM01001769.1:139171-151912 GCA_000516915.1 Ophiophagus hannah | reverse complement strand
AGGGTCTCCCGCTTGGGCGGGGGGTTGGACTATAAGGTCCCTTCCAACTCTGATTATCTGTTATCTGTTATCTTTTGGTATTATTATTTTTAAAAATTATCCTGTGTTCCAATATATCTGACTAAGAATCTTTTCCTGTCCTTTGAAATTTTTGTTTTTATTTCTATTCCATTTTTTAAATTCAATGTACAAACTATTGAAAGTTATTATATCAAGTTACTTGACAAATAATTGGAATGAGAAAATACATTAATTACACATCGCTAACTGGACATTTCAGGAGGATCAAAAAATTCTTAAGTAAAACAATAGAGTCTGAATGCTACTAATTACGAAGTTTACATTAGAAATCTGAAATACACAATAAACATGGGGTTGAGCTAAGAAAAAATTTGAGCAAAGGCTAAATAAATACTTCTATGTGAAAGTACTATATATGTTATTAAATGCACTTTATAATTATTTTCTGCAATACTATCTCAATAATATTCTTTTTATTATTAACATACATTTATTAGCCACCCAAGTCTAATGGACTCCCTGAAAACATTTAAATGTGTGAAGCTAATGTCAAAACAAGAACAGCAGTGTTTAATCAAGCAATCACAATTTTATTTAATGTACACAATATGACAATTTATTGTGTATCACAGAATATCCATAGTCAAAAATCTTATCATAATCTTCACTAATGAAAATTCAATATTACAGATTAATATTCTTTATAGCACACTCTTGAGGTTTGCTACAGATTAATGGTGCAAATATTTCATGTTAATATGATTTATTAAGCTCTCTAAAAAGGTCTCTGAGCAGAACACAATGTTATAAAAAAAACAATTTTTAAAGATTTGTATGTAAATATATACAATTATTTTAATTTTTTAAAAAGTACAACCTCTTTCTTATGTTTAACTGGTTTAAAACACCAGATATATTATTCAGGATGCCTAAAAGAGATCACCATCTTTGATTATTTGTTATTCCTTATTTTTAATATAGAAATTCTCAAATAGTCACAAAAATGTTTTAAACATATTTTCTAGGGAATAAATATCTTTGAACTTACTTCACTAAGTGTAGTTTATTTCTAAGCATTAATAGAACTATGTTATGAGACCTTAATAGAAAATAATTTTCATATCTAAAATTATAGCACCCTATACTGAGATTTCAATAGTTACAGAACCTACTAGATATCTAGAATAAGAGTGATAGCTCAATGCACACATATCTCCCACACTGGATTTAATACTTTCATTCTCAACACCTTGGAGAAATAAGCTCTTTATTAATATATACTTAAATCCTGTGCACAGTTAGGCTACTTAATTCTCTGTGGGATCAATGGGATTTAAGCAACCAATGTGCAGGATTGCAGCCAAAATCAATATAATCTGGATGGCTGCTTGTTATATTTGCTGACTCTAAAGGATTAAGCATTAACAATACTAAATTGTTAAAATTCTTGAATGCTAAATTTCAATTTATTCAGGTCTCCCAGTGTTCTATAATCATAAAGGTCTGTATAAAACATTCAATCAAGAGTAGAATTGGATTGTTGTAGGAAATACATACATGGAAATATTCAAAAGTATACAGTGACCTAACTCAGTTAACAGGAATAATAATAGTCATATTTAAATGGGTTATTTAAATGACTACAAATATTTATACTCATTTCCATAGCCTCTAGGCTAGTAACAGTATCAATAAAGGAAACAGCCCATTTATAAATGTAAATACAAGTACAGTTGTATTTACATTTCCTGTGCATATAAGTAAAAATACCAGGCATTATTGTAATATGGATATAAGTATAAAAGACAAAAACAAAAATCTACCAACAAAATAAAATATCATGCACTTGAAATCTAAATATTTTCTGGTGCACAGCCGACAGGTGTTCCGGTTTCTTCATGCATACGCACACGAAGACCAGACGTGTACCAGAAACCGGAAGCTCAGCTTCCTGGCGCATGCACTCCCCTTTCGGCACTCAGTGCTGAAAAGGTTTGCCAACAATGTCCTATAATGTGCTTACTTACTCTTATCTAATCCCTTTGTCTCCAATGAATGCAAATGCAAGCATTATCCCTTATTATTAATTATCCAGTGCTGTGGTAAGCATTGCAAATAATGGGAAGTGCTTTGAAGATAAACAAGCTGAAGGTATGAAACTCTTGTCAGTTTTGAACAAGAAAACAGTCAGAGTCATGTGATTTCCCACATAGTGACTGCTTTACATAGTAACCAAGTTCTGTTTACAATTGTTGTCACTACAAAAGGACTGTATTTTTAGCTTGGGTTATAGCTGTATTAAACCTCAGTGTTACCATTATTATTACTGTTCAAGTACAAAGATATCTGACAATTAATCTGTGAGAAAAAAAACTAGATGTTGAATTTTAAATCCATGGACCTAATAATTTTGACTTTGAACCTAGAGTGATTGATGGCTATGAAATAAAGTAGAGTTATTTTAATATGTTAATAAAAGTACTAAAGTTCCTTCCAAATACCTATGCAATTTAATCTAATTTAATAACCCAGATAGGCTTTATATAGGGAACACACTAATTATTTTCCTTTTGCAGTAACAGAGGACAAACACTAAAAGACCTCTTAGTCTGAAAAAAGTGTGTCCTTGTTAGAGAAAGAAAAATATAATTTATGACACGTGTACTTGTAAGCTGCAATTTTTAAGAGCAAACCAGAAGCATGATTATTACTATACACATTAAGAAACTGAAACAGAAACCTACAAAATCTTATTTCTATTTTCAACAGAAGAACAGCTGTCCTGATGATACAGTCAAGGTGGCGAAAATTTGCTCAGAGGCTATCCAAAAGAGAAATAAATTTATAACAATATATATATATCTACATAGCTAAAATGTTTGTGTCTTCAGTATTTTTAAATGGCATAGTTTACTTCAGCTTTCTTAACTCTTTTAGATTAGTTCTTGCTTTTATAGATTTTAGATAAGATTTTTAACTTTGTACTCATATGCAACCCATATTGTTCATGGTACTTTATAATATTTTATGATTATGACTTTGAGTCTCTGGGAATCAGAAAGCATAAAAAATTTATAAATTATTGTAGTTGGTTGCACAATCAGCCAGCTGTTTAGGCTGTATCTGGCATTTTTGTTGAAGTATTCAATCTTTCCCAAGGACCAGGGGTAGATCGATGTTTGATGTTTTAAAGGTATCGCCACAATATGTAAGATGTTCCAAGTAAAACTGCCTTTTGAAACTGACTGATAGTGATTCTATCAATGTCAGTGATATTCAAGAAGTGCCTATTAGTATCTATACTTATTTATTTATCTATTTTTACTTACTTACTGTATTTTTCAGAGTATAAGATGCACTTCCCCCCCAAAAAAATAAAGTGGGTACAAATGTCTGTGTATCTTATACAGCGAATACGGGCCCATTTTTGGCCTTCCAAAGCCTCTGCACATCCTGTTTTTGCTCTCCCTGACGTTTTAATACATTTTGTAATTTTTATTGATAATTAAGTCTGCAATGTTAGATGGCAGGTGTGCCAAAGCACTTTAGTTGCTTCATTTTTTATTATTTTTTCTATATTGGGATCTCACCAGATCTTGATTGCAGGCAGAAAGCATTTCTTGCAGATATTGCAGTGCACCCTTATTGCTACTTTTTCATGCCTTGCTTAGTCAGTCTGTGAGATCTTTCAGCAGCAGCTAACTAGGTGGTCTACTGTTTCTCCAGCTTCTTTGCAGAGAGGCAGCACTTGCTATTTGCTGTCTTCTTAATTCTGATATATATATAATTTCTCCTCTATATTTTTATTTGTATGTAGAATTAATAGTTGCACAAAATACTTAACAGAATAGCCTGTTGTTTAATGAACTCTGTACCATAGATATGGTCTATCACATAGTTCATTTTCTATCTATTTCTTGAGATAAGATATTCTGAGCAGGTCCTCCCTACATGACAGTAGTGGGCATGGAGCTTTAATTAAGCTATTGGTTTGAGCTCTGAGCTTGGCAATTTGGTTGCAAACATTTTATCACCAATTGAAAGACATCATCAGTGTGTTTTGAATTGTGCTCGTCTGTCAGAACACAGGTCTTTTACCTTTTTTATGAAATGCAAATTAGCCTGAATGTTGTTTGTTCAGATATGTCTGAGTCATGGTCTAATTTCAGACTGATTGGCTGGCTGTTGTTGCTGGGCTGTAGTTAAGTACCATCTGTGTGATGCACATTAGGATTAGAGTTAGTATCTGGGTGCTTCTGAATCATGGTCTGGTTTTGACTTGTTTGATAATTTGAGTGGCTGGCTGTTGTTACTGAGATGTGGTCCAATTTCTTGTGAGCTGAGGGTTATAATTTTGTTACTGCATATTGGGTGCCTGTTCATCTTAAATGCTGTCCTCAGGATCATGGTTGATGCAGTTATTTTGTTTTCAATGACTGGTAGACTGGGTCAATGTCAATGTATCTATTTGTTGACTTATTGGTGGAAAACCTGGCTTTAAGGAATTCTCTTTCTCTCCTTGATTTCATGTGGGTTACAACTGTGGACCCAGTTAGATCAAATTTGTGATCTTCTGAATCTTCCTGGACTGACATGAGGGATAGTGGGTCATGTCTTTTGATAGCCAGTAAGTATTTGTGCAGTCTGATTGATAGCTTTCTTCCTGTTTGTCCAACATTTTCATAGTTGCTGCACTGGATTCGGCATATGACACCTAATCTTTGATTTGTTTCTGTCTGCCCTTTCAGTTTTGACAAGGTCCGTCAGAGATTTGAGGTTGGTTTGAGGGCTACTATGAGATCATGTTGGAGTAGTAGTCTTGCTGTCATTTTTGAGACATCCTGTATGTACAGAATTATGATTCATCTGGTTGTTGTCATTCTTGTTATAGTTGTTGTATTGCTTTGAATGTTTGTATTGTTTGTATGTAGGCATCTCTGAATGACGTTTCGTGGGTATCTGTTTCTCTCGAAGACTTTTATAGGTGCTTTTGTTCTGTTGATCTGGCTTCCGAGGTGTTACAATGGGATACCGCTCTCCCAAACAGTGTTCTGATGAAGCTTTGCTTATGGCATTTTGGATGGTTGCTATGGAAGTTGAGGATTTGATCTGTATGTGTTGCCTTCCTGTACAAAGATGTTAGAAGTTGGCCATTAGTTGTTCTGGTTACAAGAATGTCCAGAAATGACAGTTTGTTGTCATTTTTGGTTTCTATTGTAAATCGGATATCCATGAAGATGTTGTTGATCATTTGGTAGGTTTGATCACCCTGGTTGCACTTGATTATCACAAAGGTGTTGTCAATGTAGCATACCCATAGCTTGGATTTATCTATGAAATTTCTTTCATCTTTTGCATGATGACTTCTCGGATATAGGAGATCCCATTGTTGATCCCTTCAGTTCTTCATAGATCTCTCTGTCAAATTTTAACTAGGTGGTCAAGCATAGTAGTAGGAATTTGCCTTTGCTTTCTGTTGTGAATGGTTCTCTTGGTGACTGTACATTGTCCAGTAGTTTTCTGATTGGGTCAATTGCTATCTACTGATGTGAATAATGTGGTAACAACAAATGGTTTCCTCTTTGTCAATGTGTAAGTCAGACTAATTTGCATCTCATAAAAAGACCTGTGTTCTTACAGACAATCACAATTCAAAATGCACTGACAATGTCTCCTCAAATGGTGACAAAACATTTGCAACCAAATTGCCAAGCTCGGAGCTCAAACCAACGGCCTAACTACCAACCCGAGCTATTAATATTAAAACACATTTCAGATTTAATTAATTAACTGATGCTGTGTCACAAAAGGCTTTAAAGGACATATAAGTATTTTGAAAGGGGCCAGGAGGTCTACTGATAATCAGTTCTGCAAATTTAGATTAAGATTATTCTGCATTGATGAAACTTTCACAAAGTATCTAGACATTTTTGCATAAGCTGCAGTTTTTGAACATAATCTATATTGATCACTTTGCAGTAATTTGGTGATGAATAGAGCATGAGTAACTGATGTCAGAGTATCTTGATCAAGCTAGAATAACAGCACCACCAACTGAAGAAGCCATGTCTCACATGAGCACACTTCTGTTTAATAAGAAGTTAAGAGTCCAAAAATCCCAAAAGTTGCATGACAGTAACTACCTGGACAAATTCTGTTAAATTACATAAAAATTTACTGATGACTACTAACTCCAGCTTGGTAGCACTTTATCTGACCTTGTTACTTCCTATAAAGATAAGTCTTTAACTTTACTGTGGAGGAACCCCTCCTAACTAGAAAGAAAGATGGGCAGGCAGGCATTAACAATTTTATTATTCGTGCTAAAACCCACAAATTTTTCCAGTTTGCCTACAGATGTTTTATCATGGTTTTATTTTAAAACCCCTGCAAAGAAATCATTATATTTACAGGTCTCACAGACTGGCAGTAGAGTCATGGAATTTAAATCCCTGAGCCAGACCAAAAAAGATCCAGATAATCTGCTTTCTCTAGGAACCTCTGTACCTGATTTGCCACCTTTTTCACAAACTTCCCCAAAAAGGAAAGGATGGAAAACAGATAAGCATTTATTAGAGATGGATCCAAGACAATATATTCAAGAAATGACATGCTTCTGTTCCTTTAAGACAAGCAGCATTCATCCTCCACTGGTTATCACCAAGAGCCAACTTTTCATGCCCATCCAGCTGCTCAAGATTAAAGACAGCAGAGTTAAAGATACACTATTTTCCTTTTTAGGTGCTCCAAGTTTAACATTATCCAAAACTATTATACAATCTCAGCTGTCATCATCATGGGCTCAGCTCAAATGACAGACATTGCAGCGCAGGTATTGGCAATTTTGTTATTAGTGCTAAAATCCACAAATTTTTCCAGTTTGCCTACAGGTGTTTTATCATGGTTTTATTTCTTTGAGCATCATGATATGTGGTAAACAAAAAGCTTAGCAGTTTGTCATTAGGTGAAATTCACTTTTCTCCAAATGTCTTTGGTGTGTGCAGTTTCAGAGGATAAATCAAAAAAGTGAACTTTGAAGTCCCTGGGTGTATACACATCTATGTTTTGTTTGTTTTGGTTTTTCCTTTTTGGGTCAGTGTCAATCAGTTTCAATATAATTCAAAATGCAGATTTGAGAATCAAGAAAGACATGATTCATGTTAAGTTGTTATTCAAGTTTCAAGGGAACCCAATTTGATTAAAGCAGCTTTGAGATTTGCTTTCGGGGTAGGGGAATCACACAATTAAAGTAGAACACTTCAGCATGCCAGAAGCTGTTCCATTTGGAGCAGAAAGGGATGAAAGACTAGACATGGCTAGAGCTGTTAGGGGACATGATGTTTTCAAGGTTTTTACTGTGATAAATATTTGAAATATCCTTCCCTATGTCTTTTAAGGCTGAAATAGCAAGCATAATAAAAAAGAAGTCTATAACAGCCTCAGAAATAGCACAAAGAAACTACAGTGATATAACAAGTGCACTAGTCAAATTAAAAATGCAAACAAAAAGAAAACTACTTTTTTTACAAAAATAAGTTCCTATTCTTATTTACTTGCTTTTTATGGATCCCAGGATTGGAATGATACCAAAAGAATGAATATTGACTTTTTTTTGAGATATAGGGTAAGTTTGCTTCTTCTGATCTTTCTGATTAATCCAAAAAGTGATTTATCTAATTTAAAAATACAAATGTTAAACAAAAATTAAAAATAATCTCTCACTGTTTCACTTGCTTTTCAGAATTGCCTATCCTTTTATGTGATGGCATAAATTTTCTGCCTCTAATTACTGGTTTTCTTGGGACACTATGAAGCTTGGCCCATCTGGTTGGCAAGCTTGGCTCCTCCTGGAAAGAGGTCTCTTCATTACTGTTAGGTTTTGGTTATGTCAGAGTTGCTATTCATTGGCAAAATACTCAGATGCAGAATACTACACTGAGCTATAAGAAGCTGGCATAAGACAAGTGGCATTTATAGCCTTACTCACTCACCCTATTTTTACCATAGTATATTTCATTAGTGCCTGGCATCTATCAAACACCTTAACTTTGCAGAATTTCTAAATAAGAGCAGTCTTGCCCCCATATTTAAAATAGTATGAACTTTAGCTCAGATTCCATCTGAATTGGCAAGACCAGTACAGAAATATAATGTTCCATGACTTCCGGTTGATGTCACAGCGAGAACAGCTGGAAAATAGTGGAGCTCTGCTGGTCTCCATGAAATGCAGCCGGCAACTGCTTGCTGGGAGACCCTAGGTTAAGCTGCCCTGGAGGATGGTGAAGAAAGGAGAAGTGCTTTGTTGATTGCAAGAAAACTGTAATTTCCTCACTGATCCAAAGAAAGCTGTCCGACTGGCAGCAGAGATAACAGCCATTTTTAGTCAGTCAAAAGCTGGGACAACCTGGGCACTAAGATCTTGTGCTGGAGTGGTATGTGGACAGAGCAGTGAAACTGGGTGAGATAACTTCGAGCTGTTACCCTAGAAATTTAACCCAAGTTAAAAGTTCCAAAAAAATAATCTCCAAACCTTAGGAAAGCGGCAATTGGATTTATGGAGAAGGATTAAAGACTAAAAACTAAAAAGGAAGATTAAAGATTAAAGACCATGAAGTAAAAGAAATACCTAAAGGATAATTTAAAACATAAAAAGCCTGGAAAAGCCAAATCATTGTGAAAAATGATTATTGGGTGAAATTGCTTTTCTAAATTTTATCTCTAACCCCCCTGGACTGGATGACAATCAGCTATTTTTTATTTTTACACTCATTTGAACGCTGGAATTGGGAGCGGGGGAGCCATCTACTGAAAGAAGAAGTTTACTGCAATGTATAAAATTCAAAAGGAGAGTGATGAAAGGAGAGAAAATAAATAACACCTGGAAAGCTACTTGACCTTGACTTTATCTCAGTAGGTGATTTGGATGTTGGGAATATTTACTGAGGTTTTTTTTTTAAAATTCACAAGGCAAATTAAATTAAACATTAAAACTTTATCGGAACTGTACACTGAAAAGCGAATTTGAAAGATTTGAAGAAACCCAGTGGGCTAAGCAAAATAAGAAAAGCAACAGAAGTGGGGGAAAGAAAAAATTCTATGAAGAAATGTTAGAAATGGTGACAAAGAATTATAAGAAATTGATGGGAATATTTAAAGATAAAGATGTGAAAGCAGAAGGCTCTCAACAAATGGTGGGAAAAGATGAATATAACACATAGAAGACAGTTGAGAAATTAGAAGGAGTGATGGAGGAGACAAAACAAAACAAACTACAAGAAGATAAAAATAAATTAAAAGCAGATAAAAACATTGAGAAGACAGATACTATCATTGTTAAAATCAAGAATACTCAGTTTATTCAAGACTGACCAACTGTGTGACATTTTCAGATGCATAGAGCTTTTCAGCATACAGGACTCAATTCATGTCATGTTGCAAAGATTAATGCAACTGCCAATAAGAATGAAAATGGGGCACTTTCACTTTAAATATCTGAATTGTATTTTGTATTTTAATGTTTTAAATTTTCAATAAAGGTTATATAAAAAAAGAATGATAATGGGGAATTAGATATGAAACATAGATCAGTGTGCTTAAGAAAATAAATAAAAATGAAGGACTAGAGTTATTTATGATCATTGCATTATATAATAGGACAATTCAGGAATTTTTTTAAAATAACAAACATTTAAAATTAATAAAATTGATTGTAATGTATATTTATGTCAGGCATGAATTATCTGAACAACATGTGACATTTCAATTAAAAATTTTTATTATTACTCATTCCTATACATAGGAATCTACTTAACTAATGGTGAGTATTTTGGCACTACATAAGAGTCAATGGAATTCAAAAGTAGTTAGACTTAGTCTGTTTGTGGCTACCAAGTGACTCTAAGCTGATTTCTCTCTTGATTCCACCCACAAGTTTGTCACATCCTAAGAAATTTTATAACAAAGATCTAAAAAATTCTAATTCAAGAAAGAGATACTATAAAGAGAACTATGTTCAATTCTAATCAGCCTGAGCCAAATTCCTAAGGAAGACATGTATTTTTTGTTGTTTTTCTAAAGACCTAAAGGATTAAGCCCAGCTGAATGTTAGGTGAGGGCAGAAAGATCATTCTAAAGATCAGGCACCACTCTGGGAAAAATATACCTTGTAGATTCCATAAGAAAGCATCCTACACACACACACACACACCAAATTTCACATAACATGCAGGCTCAAGAAGCAAATTTTGTGTTACTGTCTTGTTTCAATCTTATTTCTTTTAGAGCTAATATGACAGGTCACAAGATAACCAGCCTTTTATATTCAGATTATGCATATAAATACAAACACTACCTGGATTTAGAGAGTAGTGAACTTTATCATCTTATACAACAAGCAGACAAATGTTATTATGAGTGAGTAACAATAAATTAACAGTAAAGTCAATTATTATTATAAAATTGCTGCTAATTTTTTAAAATAAATATTGCATTACATTCCTTATATCTATCATTTGATACTTCATTTTATTAAAATTTAATTACAATTGTATCATAATCTTGTTTACTTGACACTTGTCTTTGAATTATGTATATAAATGTCTTTTCTAAATTCCCTTTGTGTATAATTCGACCTCATTTAATTAAGCAAAATGTTACACATTTTGTACAATATATTCTTTATTGCAGGAAAGTATTTTTAACTATTTTGAGTGCAGCATTTTTGTGAATTATACATTTGAACAGTAACTAAAATAATCACTCAAATTTACTTATTAACCAATTGTAGTAAACTCTAGGACATGTGAGAACATTTCCTCTCCCAGGTCTTTTCACATTTGACTGTGCACCTGGAAATAATTGTTTTATGTACTTAGTTTCAAAACTTGTAAACTGTTTCAAGCAAAGAAAAGCTTGATAGGTGATAATGTTTATTTCTACTATCATATTTTATGAATCCTATGAGAACTTGGTATGGCTTTCAGACATATTTATAATCATTAACAATTTTAAATCCTGCATTGCATATAAATATTTCAAAATTGTAACATAACAAATTATAAAGTCATGTAACCTGTCCTTTATAACTATAGTTATTCAGAAATATAAATGATTTGTATTATTATAAGCAGAGATCAAATACTCACTGTTTCTTGTCAAAGCAAATAAGTGTTCACAGTTATAACTTGGCTGTACAGTAAAGCCCTTAATAATTCCATGTCAAGATAATGCTTACTTACACTGTGCTTACTGAACATTTCTTATTTCATATCTCTAATAGTTACTTATATACAGGACAATACTTAATTTCATTATAATTTATTCTGGCATTTATCAATATTTCCCAAAATTAACTCTTCAAGTAACTTATTGAGTTTGCTTCATTATTTCCACACAAGAAGATTATACTAACATCAAATACTTTATCCTTCTAGTTAAATGTATATAACTTATGCATTTAAAAGATTTTCAGTATGGAGCACTGGAGCACTGGCATGAAGAGATTTTGATGAAAATATTATGAATAAGACTACTGTGAAGCTACTTTGGGTACAATAGATGCTAGTTGGTGTTTGGCTTTATTTTTATGATCAGATAATAAACCAGCTGCTGCTGTATAATACATAATGCTTCTCAAGTTATCATGTATAATCAGTAGTAATACTGTATTTCACTTATTATGTCAAAAGAATTGGAAAAAATTTAGATTGAATAAGAAATGTTCCTTTCTTCAATTTATAAATATTATTTTGTAATGCAATTATCAAATATACATCCTGAATAAATATATTTTAATTAATTTTAATTTTTAATTTTAAGGATCTCTCTCTCCAGCCCTCCAAAATAGCATTTTTTTCAAATATTTTCAGCAATTTTTGAAATGATTGTGTAATAAATTTAATTGGAGAATGTAGAGATTTTTATACACATTTATATCAAATATATTGCTGCTTTCATACAAAGATTAAGCCAGAATTCCTGAAAATTCTAATAAGCAGCAGGTTAGTGCGCACACAACATGATTGGTATAACTGGCCTCCAGAAAAGTAGGAATAGTTAAGATAATAAAGAAAACTTATCAGGGCAAAAAATGTTAATATTATGTCAGACATGGATCCTGGTTCATTGTTCTAATAAACTCAAATCCATAAATGAACTTCAATCATGTCATGTAAAGGACAAATACGTACATTAAAAAACTTGAATGAAAAAGAAGTTCCACCAGGTCTTTTAAAGATTCACACTCCTTTCTTCCCCAAAATAGATTTTTTTTCTTCTTTTCAATACATACTACATACCGGTATTACTATACTACATATTGGTATTACTAATTACTAATGAACTTTACTTAAAAACTATTTATTTTAAAATAGTGAAAATTAAGAAATTCAGCATATGCTGTATATTCATAATTTTCTTTCAATGTTTAAATACTTTCAAGGAGAAGATTTATAAATTAAATAAGAAAGCAAAAAATGTATTTGACACAAACTGAGATTAATAACATTCTTTTCATAAAATGACACAAACCAGTACTAGCACAAACAGTGTATTGTTAATGCTAGAGATACAGAAGCTAGTATTTTTCTTACATAGAATAGAATAACAGAGTTGGAAAGGACCTTGCAGGACTTCTAGTCCAACCCCTTGCTCAGGCAGGAAAATCTATATCAATTCACAAAAATGGTTATTTGATCTCTTCTTAAAAACTTCCAGTGTTGG
>AZIM01001769.1:124084-134603 GCA_000516915.1 Ophiophagus hannah | reverse complement strand
ATATAAGTCCCAATAATAATAATAATAATAANAATAATAATAATAATAATAATAATATGAAGCATGCTTTGAATGATATTGCATTTCCTCAGGAAAAACATATTTGTAGGGTTTCTTGAGCTACAGCTTTCATGGAGTTGCAGGTGGCAACAGTGTCTTGTGAACAACTGAAATTATGTCTGTGTCATTTGCCAAAGGTTATAAATATATACCTTGCAGCTATTGTTCTTAATTACTGCAATGCACTCTATTTCAATTTTCACACTACTTTAAAAAGTGTCTTTGCATTTTAAGTGGTACAAAATGGTGTTAGGCTGGTAATTACATAAAGTAATTGATACAAAGTAATTAGTATAATCTGCCCTGAGTCTTTATTTAAGCAGAAAGGTGGGATTATACATGAGATAAATAAATGGAAGTTTTGCCAAAACTTATATTGGGTCATGTCACTATGGGGGAGGTGGTGGTTTCCAAAAATAAATCCTCCAAATTGGACAAAGTTCAAGGTGTTCTGAGACTAGTCTGGCCCAGAAACATATCTGTTTCATTTGTAGTGCTATATATCAAGTGCCTCAAATGACTTTCAGTTCTAAAGATAAACGTCCTTAGAACTGAACTTCCCTGGTAACATCCCAGATAATGTTCATATGGTACAAAAAGAAATATAATCTAATCCAGAATTCCTGGATTAGAGCCTTAATATTAATTAAAGTGAATATTATACCAAAGAATTGTAAAAACCCTGGATAAAAGATCTTTCTCTGGTTTTAATTCAATTTATAAACCTAGAATTTGTTCCTATAAACACAAATTCAAAAGTATTTTCCATCTTTCACTCTGGAACAAAGACAACTCAATATTCACATACTGTATATGCACTTTTATAGCTCTTTTCATTTTAGTGTTAATGGAAATAACTAATATTTGCTAATTAGTAGTTTCATCTAGTTTAGATTTTTTTCACATATATTTCCAAGAACTGTTAGACACTAGTCTGATATTTTCTGAGTTCAGCTTTTATAATCCTCCTTCTCATACCTCTGGTTCCAATAAATATGAATTATTGAATTACATATCTAAATATTAGATGTTTACTATGAATAATTATGTCTCATTAAATTATGTGAATTGCTCTTATGAAGATAATTATATAGAATTATTATGAGAGTTTTTATCAGAAATATTTTAAATTTTGATTTCTTATTCAGAATTAAGTTCAGAATTATTACAAAAATTACTAATAATGTTATTAATAAAGCTATAGATGTTAATGTGAGTAAGTATAAATAATACTATAAACAAAGTTACAACTGTATGATCAGTGTCTTTAAGGACCTAAACAGGAAGTTCAGAAGACTTGGAACTTGGAACTTATTTAGCCTTCAGTTCTATCAAATAGGAACAGAAACAGAAAAAGGAACAGTGCAAGTCACTGACTGCAGGAATAGTGTTCATAGATGACACTGGGTTTATGGGACCATGGTCTGAGTTATATAGAAGATGGGCTGGTTGCATGACAAGGTTGCACTTTATAAGGACTGATAAAAAAAAATGTTTGGCCAAAACAAATGGCAAGCTTGATTAGGACACCATTAAAAACATGAGAAGCAGAAGCAGAAATCCAGAAGTAAGACCTCAGGTAAAAAGTTGTGCACTACAAAAAAAAAAGGGAATGCTGATGGGATAGAGCAGGGCTGTCAAGCTCCCAGTCTGAGGCCAGATGCATCATGTGCTAGCCACGCCCATGCCCAGTTTAGCGAAGGGGGAAAAAGTCCCAATACGTCATGTGATGCCACAGTGACGACGTGAGTTTGACACCCCTGGGAGACAGCCTTTAACAAACAACCAGAAAAAATCAAATAATAAACTTCATAACTTTTACTGATTTTATCCTAAATTCCAAAGTACGGCAAATGAACAAGGTGAGTTGAGCTCATAGCACAGAAAGCAAATCAAATTTACTAGCTATAATGAACACCCAGTGGAATGATTCTAATAACTAGAATACTGTTTCTGAAGGACACAATTTGTTCAAAATAAACAGAAACAGTAGAAGAATTGATGGTATATTAAAATTATCTGTCCTGGTAATTTTTCTGAGGGCATCTGAGTGAACCGGTAGCTAATTTTATCATTTTTATGGCCAGTTCACTGAAACGGCAAGTCCTACCCTTGGCTGGCCCCACCTATCCCACCCCTCCGAGTCTCCATGCAGCCCGTTTTGGATCCCGGGTAAGTACAGGGCCCATGTGGAGGCTTGGAGAAGGCGAAAAATGGGCCTCCCAGAGGCTCCAGATGACTGTTTCCAGCCTCCAGAGAGCTTCCGGAGCCCAGGGAGGCCATTTTCACCCTCCCGGAAGCTTGAGGAAAGCCCCCAGAGCCTGGCGAGGACAAAAATGCCCCCCCCCGCCATGGTGCAGGAGGCTGACTAGGCCACGCCTACCACAGCCACACCCCCTCCAGCAACTGGGCAGNCACCATGGCCACACCCACCCAGCAACCAGTCAGAGAACCAGTTGCTAAAATTTTTGAAGCCCACCCCAACACCCGAGTTCAAAAGCTGTAAAGAATCAAATAAAGTGGATGTTGTTATTACTGTCTAATACTGCCTCTGCAGCTAAAGAGAAGCTTGGAATGATGTTTGCCAAAAGAAAACTGCATACCTTTTGAAAATGCATAAATAGTAATGGGACTTCCAGTTACCCTGACATCCTATGGGTGAAAAACAATTGGGCATGTTCCTTCTAAGTCATGACTTGTCTTGCTGATAATCTTCTCATTCAGTAAGTGGAGAAAAGCAAGGGAAAAGGCTATTTTTGACAATGCTAATCAATATAGAAAACTTTGCTGAAGAAGTAGCAAGAACACTGACTAAAAGCAGCAATATAGCAGTATCATTCTTGATTTTAAGAATAACAGTGTGGTTGCACAAAAAAAACAAAAAACCAAGCGAGGAAACAAAACTACAGAGGAAAAGGAAAAAGGACTAGATCATATAACTACATAAATGTACCCTGGAATAAAATTTCAGAATGAGCTGAAGTTACTGAAAGTCAGAAGCATCACTAAAAGAGACAGTAGTGTATTTACATTAGTCATTTGTGGATTTCATATTAGTCAATAATTTTCAAAGCTTCTTCAATCTTCTTTTCTGTGTGAAGTAGTTCTACTCCAAAGAACCCTAAAGGAGGTGGATTATCTGCATCTGGATTTTCTGGATTTTATCTGGATTTTCAGTTAAATTCAGACCTGAATATAAAGTATCAGCATGGGTTTGTGAAGAATAATCTTGGCAATCTTTATTTATTTAAATAATTGCTGCTAATATCACAGCAATGACTCTGAGTAATGCATACCAAGATACCAGTGACTTTGAAAAATACATACTAATCATAAAGTCTCATTAACCTCCTGGATGAACACTTATATCTCATTTTTTTGCAAGTTTATCAACTATTTATCAATTGATTCATTAGTAACCATTCAGAATTATAATGATGAATAAGTTTATGATCAATCTACACACCTATGCAATAAAGAAAAAGTAAGCTGAAGATCATAAGCACAATCATGGTTTAGCAACCACTTTGCTTAATAACTGAGTGGCCACACCCAAATATGGTTGCTAAATGAAGAACTGTAATTGGGATGTTCCTTAATAAATTATGGAAATTAAAGAACATTGAACACAATATTAAACATATACATAAAATGTTTCCCCAGTTGAATACTGATAAATATATTTCAGCAATAATAGTTGTTTCCCCATCCTTGCAAAACAGGTCCACATTGAATTTCTCCATCTATATTTGCAAACTTGCTATATAACATTTTAAAAAATCACAAATATACAAATATATTACAATATCAACCAATTTGCCCTACCATCTATCCACTAGAAAAAAAGAAAACAATTAACAGGTCGTCCCAACAACAAAGCCAAACTTCAAAGCTGTCTGTTAACAATCTATTATTGTATTTAACTTGCAAAAGGCCCAGAAGCAGTTGAATAAACCCTCTGCAGCCATTGTCTCTGATCCATCCAGGATCAAATACCATCAATTGATTCTTGATAATGTTTTTTTCTTTTTTTAACTTTGGAAATTAATAAAAAAAATACGAAAAAAGAACATTTTCTCTGCCCTAATCTTTAATGATTCATTCATTATCTGAATAAATTTGCAAACAATTCTGAAGAAGACAATAATAAATTTCTGGAAGATCTTGGTAAATTATTATATTGGCTGCCAGTAATATAATTTAAGAAACTCAAGTGCAATGTCTTTCTTTAGGATACAAAAATAAAATTCACAGGCATAAAGTAGCAGGTATCTGGCTTGGTAAAATTATTTTCTAGAAATGGGTTGGAATAGCAATTGATTGCAAATTGAATATAGACAGCTGCAAAGAATGTGAATTTAATTTTTGATGCATGTCAACAGACATATAATTTCCAATGTACAGAAAATCTTTTTATTGTCTTTTGTTCAGATGCCACCTTAAATTCTATCCAATTTGGAGACCACATTTTAAGTAGGGAATTCCAATAATTTGAAACAGATTCAAAGAGAGATACAAAAATTATCAAGGCATCTTAAACTAAATGTTTTGAAGGAGACATCATAAGAGGTGGATATGGTTAATCCTTGTCAAAATCAACTAATGGGGATATGATAGCACAATTCACACATATAAAATGATATCAGACAGAACATTTTCTTATTTCAGAATGTCAGAACTGGATTTTAGTTACAGGGAGGCAAATTTAATTTAATTTAATTTAATAACACTTCCTAACATTCAACAATGGAACCAATTACCCATAACATGGTGTCCTCCTCTAGCGTTATGTTCAAGCAGAGAATAGATTGCCAACTGTCTGTGATGCTTTAATCCGAATTCATGCATCTAGCAGAGGACTGCATTTGTTGCTAAATGTGCCCATAATTTTTGTTGTTATTGTTTAATCAAAAATAGAGATCCTTGGCATGGCTGCAGCACAGCATGATGTACACTTGTTCAAATAGTGATGGTAGTTGTAATTTTAGAGGTCATAACTGATGCTAATTTTTGATGTTGTTTGCAATTATATGCCATGTGCTCATATTTAAGGAAGGATAAAAACCTGAATGTGCACCATAAATTATGCCATATACTCCAAAAGTGGTATTCAGCAGGTTCTGACCAATTCTGGAGAATCGGTAGCGGAAGTTTTGAGTAATTCAGAGAACCGGCAAATACCACCAATTCCACTGACTGGAGATTTTATAGTATCTTTCCCCTGCCACGCCCACCAAGCCACACCCACAGAACCATTAGTAAAAAAATTTGAATCCCACCACTGATATACTCTCTCTTAAATCTTCCTAATTTTTAAGTACAACATAACCTAGGTAACATGACTCAGGAACTTTTCTTTTTCAAAGTTATTTCTCCAAATGTTAAATTCCTTGACCACACAATACTTGTTTTTTTTTTAAAGTAAATTACATACAGTAGTTTATGCTTTTTGATTGTGATTGAATGTTTAAATATTTTGTACAGCGTGGAAATAATGGCCTCTTCACCTGCTAGTTTTTCCCATTAGTCCTTTCTCATTTGGCAGTTTATTAGAACTCTGTATTTCAACAGCACTATTAAATAACTTAAAAATTAAATATATTTGTAATCAAACTGGCAACTCCAGTCTATGAACATTTGTCACTTGAAGAAACTGATTAGTAATTAACTGATGACTGGATTGTATATATCTGCAAGGCTTTTCTTTCTAATTTACATCTAATCCCTTACATAATCAGAATGCTACCCTTACCCATTTGAAATGGCTAATGACAAAATCAAAATGCACTGAAATTTTTGCTGGTCAACTAAGCTAACTGTATATTAGCATTGCTAAGCATACTAAGGCCTGGCTGATGTCCTTATTAGGCACTTAGTCATATTATAAGCAAGTAATTACAGGAGCAAGGTGAACACAAATAGACAAGCACGTTCTGCCACTTCAATTCTAATATCCTTACAAGTTAGAAAATACATCTTTATGTTACTTGTTGTATTCTGTATGGCCAATTATAACCAATTTACCTGATATCTGTCTACATGAGTGAAAGAAGTCTACCTCTCTTCCCTATGCAATGGCATAGCTGCAGAGTATTTAACCTCTGGCTTTTCTGTGGCTATCAGCCTGAATGAACTTTCATATCTTATTCTATATAATACAGTTCAGGGAGGAACAGTAAAATAAAACATGAATCTTCTTTCAGGGATTTTTTAACTGCAAGTTATCTCATGGAAATCAGAAAAAAATACATTTACTTTGCTGCCGTACTACTTACTCCTACATGCATTATCACATAAGCCATACAGAAAATGTGTTAGTATTATTTAAAGATACTTAACAAATGGCTACATATTAATTTGTTAACTCTGTAAGCTACCTAAAATAGAAAGTTGTGATAAGCAATGTTTATATAATAAATTCTATATGTTTCGGATGACAAAATCCGGGGTATTTGTGTGAACATCTCTTACCAGTAACATCTGCCCATCGCCCTGTGTGCTCCCACAGACGGGGCCTCCTTGGGGTGCCATCGGCCAGACAGTGTTGGCTGGTGGTCCCCAGGAGTAGGGCCTTCTCTGTGGGGGCGCTCACCCTGTGGAATCAATTACCTCTGGAGCTTCGGGTGGCCCCTGACCTTTGCTCCTTCCGCCGTGATCTGAAGACATGGCTATTTCAACAGGCCAGCCTGGAGTGAGGGTTGGGTTTTTTATGGGGTTTTAGTCGTCAATTGTTCTGGTTTTAGNAAATCCAAACAAACAAACAAACAAACAATAAATAANNAAATAAATAAATAAATAAATAAAATCAGTATTCCAGTTGGGTCCAGCCCTTGACCAGAAGGCCTGCTCATGATCATTCATGCTTTAGACACCACCTTGGAGCATTGCAATGTACTTGATGTGTGGATGTTCTTTAAAATCATCCAGAAGCTTCAATTGGTCCAGAATACAGCAGTGCAAAAAGTTATGGTTACATCTTGTCATGCTCTCATAATGCCACAACCTGCACTGGCTCCTGATAGTCTTCCAGGTGCATTTAAGGTACTGCCAATTATGTTAAAAAAAACCTACATGGCATTGGACTAGGGTACTTGAGGGTTTACTTTCTCCCAAGAACATCTGTCAGTCCCACACTCTGAAACTGGCCTGACTGAGTCCATCTTGGAAGCTTCAGTGTTGCCACAATGGTGCTGAGGGATAGGAGGAGGGAATAGAGATAGCTGGGGTTTTGTAGTCAAAACAAAAGTTTCCCCTGGGAACATTCCCACAGGTGGCTGAAAAGAGGAGTGAAGTTTCCAAGCAACCAGACAGCACCCTGATTGGACCATATGACTGATTGTTTGGGAAAGGAAGAAAAAATTTACTTTTAATTAGGTGAAAACTGCGGGAACCTTTAGAGTCGGTTTTCACCAGTTTGTGCCAATATATGTCAAATAAACCTGTTCTTTGATGAACCTGCTTGCTTTGGAGTTCTGTTTATTATGGGTCTATTACTTGGAATCCTGACATACACTCTAGAAGGACATGTTCCAGCTGCTTCCTGTTATGATTTATTATCTTACTGAACTTCAGAAGTATGCCTTTATTGTGATTAGCATTGTGGAATGCTGTCTTCCAATATACAACAGAACCCAACTCTCCTCTTGTATATACCACAGTATACTGTATATACTGAACTATCAAATCTTGAACAGCTATAGTATAAAGATAGGAAAAATAAATAAATAAATATTTTCAACATTCTCAGTCATCCTATTCTGTTATTAAAAAAAATAAAAATAAACCAATTTGGTACATCATAGAATCCAGAATATGTAGACAAAACGTGTTTAAATAAGAAAATATGTTTTGTAGTAGCAATCATCTCTATTCAGCTTTAATATCCAACAATTTAAATATGTTCATGAATGAATTAGAGAGTATAAATTGGAAGAAGTGTATCAAATACTGTCCCATTCATACTTTCTACAAGCCAGGTTTTTTAAAAAGTAACTATCACTGTGCAATCAACAAAGCAGGCTTTATTACAACTAAAGAGTTAACTGAAGCTACCGTTTAAGAAATGCAGATCAGCAGTGTTTAGAAAGCCAGCTGTGCTGTACAACATCTGCTAATCATAGAAACAGGGCAATTATCTCTTCAACATTTCAAAAACTCTCCTTACGAGACTACTTATTTTATATAGCAAATAATATTCACATTTACATTTTTAATACTTAATAAGATAAAAGTTCATCATTTCAAGCCCCTAGGCTTAAAAGGGCATATCCAAGTGGCTATCTGTATTTATAAAACAATAATACAGTTACTAAAGTAATATTTAAAAATCAATTATGAATTTCTGCTTCTCAAATTGTTAGAGCTTAAGAGAGATTATTCACTTACTAACTGAATGAGAGAATTGGGATAGATCAGTAGTCAATAAGTTGCTTTGCTACAATATCATCTATTAACATCTGTTTGAATGTATACAAAAGAACTTGTTTCAGTTTGGAAAAAGAAATCAAATACCATGGACAGCTTGGCAAATACTATATGTGAAAATACATCTGATAACTATTAAGTATGTTGAATTAACAACCAATTAATATATTGCCAAGGTTGGTAGTCAAGTATTATAAATTACTTTTAAAAATGAAACCATAGCTTGATTACTTCCTTTTTTTTACTTTTCAAGAAAAAAATTAAGATGGAACTGTAGATCCATGTTAAGGGTTATAGGTCAGTTTCTGCTGGATTTCAACCCAGTCATTTTGAAAAAGTAATAATTAAGTAGTCAAATTTATCAGACTTTAAGATGAACAAATTAATTTAAAAATTAAATATTTCAAATTTTAAATTGTTGACTGTCAAGAAAATGGCATTATTTCACTTTGTTGAAATATGTGAATTTTGTGAATTAATTGCTTTTTCCCTTCCATTTATTCCATTTTAGGGAGTGGGAATCTTTTCCACAAGATACTCAGTTTACTTAAACTTAAATTGGTTTTACCCAAACAAATGTTACACTGGTTATTCAGTTTTTAGAACAGTATTTACCAATATGTATGCTAGGTTGTTTCCAATCTCTGCCATATAAAACTATTTCATAGAACAGTGTACTTCTAATTAACCCAAAAACAACAGTGTAAATATTCATAGAGTGATTTTAAAAAGTTTATTTAGTATTTATGTTCTAAAAAGCAGAATGCAGGGTGCTGGAAGGAATGCTATCGTGATATTAGCTGCTTTGAATGTGATAGTGTTTCTCAGGTTTCTCTCATTCCCATAGTTACTTAAATAGTTCCATGTTGTAAACAAAGCCCTTGGCCCCAAATAGCTTACAAAAGAGGAATTTAATGGAAATGAGGTCTCTTACATACAGTGCGTTCAGAAAATATTTCCAAATATTTCCTTCACTTTTGTCAATTTTGTTATGCTACAAACTGATTTTGTAGTTGTTGAAATTCATTTTTTGTCATTAATCAACACTCAGTACCCCATAATGACAAAGTGCAAACAGAATTTTAGAAATATCTACATTTATTAAAAAGAAAACACTGAAATATCACATTTGCATAAGTATTCAGGCCCTTCCCTCAGTACTTTGTTGTAGCACCTTTGGCAACAATTACAGCCTCGAGTCTTTATGGGTATGATACGACAAGTTCTGCACACCTGGATTAAGCAATTTGTTGCCATTCTTCCTTGCAAATCTTCTCAAACTCAGTCAATTTGGATAGTGACCATCAATGGACAGCCATTTTCAGGTTCCTCCAGAGATGTTCAATCAGTTCAAGTCAGGGGTCTAGCTAGGCCACTCTAAGACATTCCAGAGTTGTCCCTAAGCGACTCCTGTGGTGTCTTGGCTGTGTACTTATTTATTTATTTATTGCTTGGATTTATATGCCGCTCTATCTCCCGAAGGACTCAGGGTAGCTTAGGAACATCATCATGTTGGAAAGTGAACCTTCGGCCCAGGCTGAGGTCTTGAGCTCTATAGAACAGGTTTTCATTGAGGATGTTCCTGTACATCAGCCTTCCCTTACCCTGACCAGTCTCCCAGTCCCTGCTGCTGAAAATCATCATCACCATCATGCTTGACTGTTGGGATGATATTTGGCAGATAAAGACTGGTGCCTAGTTTTCTCAAGATATAACATTTGGAATTTATTTTTATATTTATTTTATAGTTGGACTTGTATTCCACCCTCTCTCCCAAAGGACTCAGGGCAGCTCACAATTAAAAAGCATATACACAAATAAATAATTAAAAAACCAATTAAATTCCAAACAAGCCCAATCTAAAAATTACATTAAAATCCCTTTAAAACAACCCTCCCCATTTCAGTCCAGTCCAGCTTCTTGGAATAGCCAGTCTTCAGGTCGCGGCGGAAGGAATGGAGATCAGGGGCCAGCCAGAGCTCCAGGGGAAGTTGGTTCCACAAGGCAGGTGCTCCCACAGAAAAGGCCCTCCCCC
>AZIM01001769.1:104691-115698 GCA_000516915.1 Ophiophagus hannah | reverse complement strand
CAATAAAGAATTCTATTCCATTCCATTCCATTACATTCAATTCTATTCTATATTGTGTTGAGAAGACCACATTTGAAATACTGTGTCCAGTTTTGGTCACCATAATACAAAAATGATGTTAAGCCTCTAGAAAGAATGCAAAGAGCAAAATATGTGATTGAGAGACTGGAGGTTAACAGTGAAGAGTTGTCTAGTTTAACAAAAGAATGGCCAAGGGTGACATGATAATAGGCTTCCAATATTTGAAGGAGTTAATCTATTGTCCAAAGTTCCTGAAAGCAGGAAAAGAAGTAATGGATGGAAGCTTAACAAAGAAAGATTCAATCTAGAATTAAGGAAGAATTTCCTGTCAGTGAGAACAATTAATAAGTGCAATATCTTGCCTCTGGAAGTTGTGGATGCTCCATCACTGGAGGTTTTGAAGAACAGATTGGACACCTATTTGTCTGGAATGGTATATAGTCTCTACTTGAACAGTGGGTTAAACTAGAACACCTCCAAAGTCTCTTCCAATTCTGTTGTATAATCTTGTATATCAAAAACTGATAGTTGTTTAAATTTATTTATTTAGTTTTTAATATAATTTCATTGTTACATTTGAATTCTACTTTGTGTTTTAGTTTAAGTTTGGTTTAAGTTTAAATACATAGTGGTCTTTCTTATTTTATCTCTATCAATGCAATCTTGAGATCTATTCCAAGCCAACAATGTAACTGATCCAAAGCTACTTCATAAGATATATTTTAAGTATAAACATTTAAAAAAAAACTAGTTGTGTGTTCAGGTTTGTTTTACAAAGGAATGTTATTCAGGACTGTGAGGGTATGGTTTCAAAAACTACATTTTCTTACAATAAGATTATCAAACAAGTTGAAGACACTGAATGATTTTTTAAATTAAAATCATAGTAATAAATTTATCTTTATGGATTAACCATGACTATATATGTGCACTGAGAACCATACACACAGCAGGAGTTTTTCTAATCTACTCAGGAACTGAAGAGGCAAAGCTTTTCAGTTTAAATTTTATTTAGAAAATGACTATCCTCTTAATCATTTGGAAGAAAGATTTATAATGTCAAAAAAAGATGAATTAATGAAAAACAGCATCTTTAAAACAAACTTTTTAACAAAGTTTCACAAAATTTGAAATACATGTAATATTTACTATCTTGTACAATTTAAACTGAAATGAATTACATAAAGCTGTACCATTATTCAAAGCTTTAAAAAAAGGTGGTGCAATATGCAGGAACACCTACAAAAACTAGAAATTGTTAAAGCAGATGTATGGTTTTAAGGGCTGTGTTGGATGTTTCAGAATCTACAGCTATCTCTGCATGTCTGTGCAACCATTTGCATAATGTAATTAAGGAGTAATAATAAATTTAGATATTCAGATAGATTATAAACATGCATAAACACAAACCACCTGTTTATTTGTTTTATAACCATCCTAATAAAAATGTAATGTGGGATATAATATTAATAACTTTTATCACATATTTTCTCTCTTGTTCTTCCTTGAAATGATGGAAGAAATATGAGGCAAGTCAAAATAATGGGATTTATATACATTATGTTTTACAATGCCTTTGCAGTAGAAATAATGTACTGGTAAAATATTGAAATATATTTTATAGCATGCAACACTTTAATCCAGTTCAAGTCCTAAAAATCATTTGATACTAAACTATACACACTCAGAAGCAAATGTTCCCCAAATACCTTTTTCTCCAAAAGTTATTTGGGTTAATAGCTATTCTGTTACAAACTGTATCCAGCTGTGTCCAGCCACCAATGAAATTACTACTTTGGGCAAATATATTTTCTTTCTTCTTGTTGCCCCACTCCACCCCACAACTGCTCTTTAGAGTTGAGGATTAACAAAATCAGATGGCTGTGTAGAAAACATGAAAGAAAAGGGGGGGAGGGGAATCCACTTATATAACACTAGATGTCACCCTATAAAACAATCAATATTCAAGACATGTTCTTTTTAAAAAACCTCATATGCATATAAACACAGTAAACTTCACTCAAGTATCCCCTCTCTCTTTAAAAAAGAAACAGGAAGGAAAAAAAGAAAGGGGAGGGAAGGAGATGGTAAGAAAAAGAAGTGGTTATAGTGGGAAGGGAAAAAGAAAGGGGAAATAAAACTTTTACAGTGGAACAGGTAACTGGACAGAGAAGTGGATAACATATTTAGATGTTACAGAATGGGTTACATTCAGAAGATACTTATATTTCACAGCAATTGCTAATTTTCATCACAACATTTTTATTAATCAGTATACAAAATACAAAAGAAAATGAAAGTAATGGGAAACTTTGGAGGGAAGGGAAAAAAAGGAGAAAGTGTGGGGTGCAAAGGAAACAAGGAAAAAGACTTCCAACTCTTTTTAGCATAGTAGAAAATAATAACATTACAACATCGACTTTTTACTTTTACAGCAATTGCTATTTTTCATGTTAATTTTTAATGGATTGCATGCAGTTGTTTCTAACCATTTGTTTCTCTTGCCCATATTTTTTAAAAACAGCTTCTTATTCCTGTAATATGTGTAATATAAGTTCTGCAAGACCCAAATGTTTAAGTCACAGATAATGATTTGAAAAAAATACAGGTATTCTTCCTATAAGTAATTATGGTAATTTGCTATCATAGGGATATCAAAGGGCATATCAGGGAGAGCAAGGTTGCAAATCTAGATGTGAATATGTCCAATGTTGTTTATATACTTTGGACATAGACCGAAGAGACTCTGTAAAGTCTCTCAAGTCTGTCAAGTTCAAGTCTCCATAAAGCTTGCTGGATTTATATTATATTTTAACTTAGGATGGGCTTGAAATAAATGATATTATTATTATTTTCACTGTTGGAAACCATGTGATTTTTATACTATTTAAATTATACAACCTACATCAGTGTGTTTTACTTAAAATCTTAAAGAATAAATGTTTGCAAAACATCCCAAAACTTGTTTTTAAAGTTACAAAAAATGATAAGTGCATTACATTTCCTAGAAATAAAGTTTGGGCAGATGGTAGAACAGAGCTAGGTTGCTTGAGTTTATCAATTGATATGGTGAACGATCTTGCAAATATTTTCTGATCTCTAAAAATTTAATTCTGATAAATAAAGTATTACATAGTTGCATAGAGATAAAAGATGTGTAATTCTTTTGAGCTAATAAAATAATACATGAATATCTTATGTATATTTCAACTTCACTTGGCACTGGAATTCTCTATAACACTAACATAAAATCTGAGAACTTTGTGTTTAAACATCAAGTTCCCTAGTTGTTTCATTGTTGAGTAATTCATATTAGATCACCTGGTCATATACACATTCTCTGCCATCTCTGAGTATAAGCCTGGCCTGAAAAAACAAATAAAGAACACATCCTTCCCATACTGTGTCATTCGTTCACAGCTTTTCTACAGTGTTAACAGCATCCAGAACCAGGTTTAAACTACTCACAAATGGTATATATTAAGTTTCCACCAAGGAATCATGAACTGGTCATATAAACATATGAACATATTTTTCATTGAGTTTGGCTCAAGGTAGTAAACATAAAAAACATAGCTAAGGTACCAGATTAAAAACTGTGAGACTGACACCTAGTCCTATCTTGAGCACAAAGCCAACTGTGGACTCTGGGACAGTCATTTTCTCTCAGTCCCAGGAAGTGAGGTCTGCACGTCCTAGTGGTACTGCTGGATACTGCCTACCCACCAGGGAGATGCTGAACTGAATACAGACCAAATTGATGTTAGACCCAAAAGGCAAGTCAGTCATGTTTTTTTATTGCAACCTTTGGATATACACCCATCTCCATCAAAATTGAGACATGACTCAGATGCTGCATTTGATCATGCAAGATGGCATTTGTTGATCTGAAAAGCAGATCCTCCTCCTGCAGCAGGGGGAAAACATATGATGGATGCTGATGATGATGATGATGATGATGATAAGGAGGAGGAGGAGAAGGGGAGAACTCTCTCTCAGTCCCATGAAGAAGATAATGGCAAACCACTTCTGAAAATCCTTGCCAAGAATATCTCAAGGACTTGTCCAGCAATTGCCAGGAGCCAAAAACAAAAACAAAAACCCACAAACCTGACTTGAAGGCAATCACAGTAGCCTAAAAACAGAAGGCAACATTATAACCAATAATACAATTAGTGCAACTGAATTCTTTCATGATACATTTGAGAAACTATGGACTAAACCTTAATGGGTATAGTGGAATAAACAAATAATCTTGAAGAAGGAATACAGGAACAATTAAGGAAAATAAGAGAAATTAAGTATTGAAAAAGAAAAAGACATGAAAAAGAAACTCAAAATAATCATTTTGAATGTGTTTAATATAAGAGGAAGCAAAGGGAAATTGTCAGGCTTTCAATTATTATATCCCACAATAATTAAATAGTATTTCTATAATCATTGTATTTTCTTTTCATTTGATGAAAATATGAAAAAATAATCAAAAATTCAGCTCTTAAAGAAACAAAACAAAAAGGCCTTGCCATTTTTATTACATAAAAATTGTCAATAAAATAAATAAATTACTCTGATATTCAAAACAATGTCATGTTTGTGTGTGAGAGAATGTGTATATGTCATTTTGCAAAACGTAAAAAACAGAATCATTAGAAAAATTGCAGTTTTGAAATATAATTAAAATTCATGACTAGAAATTTTTTCATGAGGACATTAAGACTAAAAATAAAAATATATACTAGCTAGTCCATGGCTCATAAAAAAAGTTTAAGTAAATAAATGTCAAACATTCTAACTTCAAGCTACTTTTGTTGATATGTTGTATTCCTTTCTTTTCTATTTAATAGCAAAAGAAATATTTTAATTGGGTTGAGTATGCATATGTATGTGTGTGTGTACACATGGGTTTTTTTTTCATGGTTTTATTACTCTCTGCTGTTCTCACTTTCATTTTTATTTTTGATAAACATTAGTATTTATTATAAATAACTATTCATGAATGTCAACAAATCAGGAGTATAAAACACCAAAAATATCAACATTAAAAAGAAAGAAAAATAATATGATAGAAAAACACCCAAGCTACAAAAGACAGATTTTAAATATGCATGTATATTTCACAATAAATAATTCTAAGTTACGTTTCTATACATAAACATTATTAACCATATCTGGCAAAAATAATGTTTTATATTCCTTTTATTAGTACTATTGCACTATATGAAATATACACATTAATTCACCAAATCTCTACTATTTACACTGAAATTATTAACTACATATAAATATATTTCTAAGATATTTCTTTCAATGTATCTGCATACATGTTTATTATCATCCTGTAAAAGTATTTCACAAAATATGATCATTCTTGTCATGTTCTGACAAGAATGCCTTACTTTAAAAAATATTGGTTTTTAACTTTGTTAATAAATAGAAGAATTACTGTTTATCTGGAATATAGTATTTTGATACACGGAATGCAAAAATATACAAATATGACATTTTAAATAATTTCAAGCCACCAATTTTAATTTTTAAGTATAATAATTATACTTTGGAAAATGATAAAATATATAATCACACCTCTTGTTGCTTAACATATCTTGTTAAGCAGATGCATCTAATGGAAGATGTTACCTGATATTCTGTTTTACACTAGATCAACATATAGTTTTATGAATCAGCTTATACTAACATGGCAACTTTAAGGTATTATTAGAATTAACTATTGGAATTTCCTGAAATTGGAATAGCCTGGTGTTCTAAGTTTGTCATCTTAAGTGTCTGGGTGCACCAAGTTTAGGAAAGTCTTCTTATAACTTGATAGTTTTCATGTAAGTATTGAGAGATAGTTTAAATATGACCTGAGTATAGATCATTTTGACCAAACCCTTGCAGTTTCATATCACAACATTACTTCTAGCATACATTTAAGCAATATTATTGTCTTATGTTTAACGGGCTAAAAATATTCAACATTCTAGACTTGTCAGCACATGTTTTGCCAGTCATGAAATGTTAGTCATTTACTGACACTCATTTACTGATATTTGATATATCAGAATATACTTTTCTTATAGATTAGCAATCTTTTGATGAGATTTTTATTTCAGTAAGACTATAAATGATCTTTAACATATTCATTCTATCTTACTGAAATTCCAATTAACCTTTAAAAAAAATACAGTACTTTGTATTTTCAGAAAGGTATAGCAGCTTAAAGCATTGGATGCTATTTGCATTATCTCACAGCAGGGGGCTATAGCAGCTACAATTCTGGGCCAATTCTTACACCTCTATATGCTTAAAGTACAGTAAAATGTTTATAACTGCAATCTTCACACCATGCATGCAATACACATGTTTTGAAAATATATTATTTTATTTATGATTAGTTTTAAACCACACTTTTAATTGGTTTTTGTAGGACTGATAAAATATTAAGCAATTCCACATGTTTAGCTTCTAAAAATTTCCAGATAAAAGTAATATAATGAAGCAGGTTAATGAATAAATATATAACTATATAATGGCTTATATAAGATTTGTAGGTTAGGCTGTTAACATTAACTGGGAGCACTTTTACTATATCCAGTAGCAAGATAACTTGATTTTATATTTAAATGTAGGTCAAAAAAATGTCTAGCCTCATGAAGTAAAATCTTGAATTCATCTTTTCACTGCCCACTAATGACTTTATATACTTATTTTGTACAAAGATTGCTTACTTCTTGTAAGTCAATGTCAATCTCCATACAACCTGATGATCTATTATCTTCTTAAAATATTCTGGATTTTTGCAGTTGGCCTTCTGGTTAAGACAGGTTATTACAACAAAACCATATCCCTGTACAAATTATATTTATTACCCAGCCTCAATTCTAGACAAAAATAGATTTCATCTGCCATTTTTCTTTCCTTGTTTTCTTAAATCAAATTAAGGTTTGATTATCAAGTCCATTGTAATGAATACAACTACTTCAATATAAGGAATGTAGGTACCAGATGGTTTACATTTCAAGATTTGTATTGCCCACAATAAAAAAGTGAAGCTTTTTCTAAATGTTGACTGAAAATCTTGATTTTCAATTTATTATTTTAGTTTCATTGTTTATCTACAAATTAGATAAGGAAAGTCTATGTGCATTAAAACAGACAAAAGTTGAGGAAACGATTAAATTGGATGAACTAAGTTTTTCCAAGCAAGTTTATTAATATTACATAATAATATTAATGACTAATGGCCAAAATAAACCCATGTAGAGATTAACATAAGAAACTAATATGTGCTTAACTATTAAGAATAGCATACTTATGTTATGAATACATATTGATTTCTTATTGTTTCATTTCTGTCATATGAAGAGACAACAGGCTTCTGTATATTGGAAGAAGTCAGTCATTTAATTTTTAATTATAAGAAAGAAATCAGGCAAAGTGTTTTACAGAGCACCTTCTCAGTTAGACCTGCAAGGGTGACTGTTTGAACTCTAATTTTCATCATGGACTGCTGAAAAACTGACACATGTAAGCCAAACAGATCACCCCACTTTTTACAATATAAGGCAAATACCAGGTACGTGATGTAAAAAGAAATATATTATTCTTTATCTGACTGGAAAAGGACCAATATGATTACCTTCATAACATCAACAGCAAAAAGCAATCTCTTGCATGGCATTTTTCTTTTACCTGATGCTGCCTGCAGTGGTGCATTTTTTTCCTTCCTGGCACAATCACTGAACTGCTGTGTTTAAAAAAAATGCACGTATCTGGACAGGCAGACACAATTTTACACTATTAGTTTACTCTAAAATACAGTGTGCATGGAATGCAGCTGACTCCATATCCTAAAATATATCAAGTTTTTTCTTCATCAGAAGCAACCATGATTACACTGATGAAAAAAAATCAATAAGGAGATCTTCCCCCTCCTTTTGCAGCAACGAGAATTGACAGTTCACATGGAAATGTAACAAGAGAGGCAACCCCCTACATGTGCCACCTGCCAGATTCCTCAATAAATAATCCCATAGAGCACCACAACAGCAGCTCCTTGTATTGTGACATTCCCAGCAGTTCCCAGAGATTAGTAAGAAAAGCAAATAGCATATAAAATCATCTGAGTTCCCAAACACATTCTACCTCTTTTCAGCACTGCCTTTAAAATTCCAAAGATAAACCTGGGAGTTTATGCAGATTCCCAAATCCAGCAGAATCAGACTCACTTAAAAGATTATTTCTGCTTTGGGGATATAGGGAGCAAAGGCTTCCAACTGCTTTCTCTGGAGACCTTATACCATACTATGGCAATTACATGGAGGCAGGGAATACCAAAAAGAAGAATCAACCAACTTTACACTACCACTCCTTGCAAAGAGATGATACTGTGTGTCTATACAAGGTCACAACTGTTTCTTAATTAAGGAGTATAGAGAGATTGAGAGAAATTTTTGGACTCAGACAACATGATTGTGGAAAGGGAGGCAAATGTCAACCATCCTGAAGAAAACATGGAGAAGTTGCTGGTGCTGGCTGACCTCATTTGAAGCCTCCAGAAGCAAACTAGATGGTTGTTAACACTTAAGGATGCTTCATCCTGACACATTTGGATTTCTAACTGTTACATTCTCCCGTTGCCTGTGGGAGGGAAGGAGAAACAGGCAGCAAAAGGACCCTCCAACCACATACTCAAACACTGCAGCCATAAAGACATGTACGCGTTGATTCTGCTGTCTCCAGGTATGGCAACGTTGACGATCCACACTNAGGGAGGGAGGGAGGGAGGGAGGGAGGGAGAGATCCATTACCCTTATTGCACATTCCAGCATCACAGCCACATTCTCAAAGGAACAAGGATCAACGGAATCCTTCCCTGGATTCCTTAAAAGACATTACTCTTCACCACTTACCACAATTTTACAGAGGTAAAAAAGATAGTGTGGGAAGCTTGAAATAAGCTGCCGTGCTTTCTACTTCTTATTTAACAGCTACATATTTTTAGATTCATTCATTTACATGAATTTACACATACCTTACCCATTTCTTCCATTGTAATTTTTGCATTTCACTTACTGGGTCAATATCAGTGTCAACGGAACATAAATTAGGAAGAAAATAAGGGAACAAATAATGCAAAACAAAGAATTGAGGGGAACAAGGGGCTTCGAGGATGCACTACAGTACATATTACAGGTTATGGCGGGGGGGAAGGGGGGTNNNNAGTACATATTACAGGTTATGGCGGGGGGAAAGGGGGGTGCAATATTTCGCTTTGCTCATCTTTAAGACAAGCCACACTTCTATAGTCTTATTGTCTGTGCCCTCCTTCCCCCCCCTTCCATTTTGAGCTTTTACCCTCCTGGGATGATGTTGCAGTGCACACATTGTTCACCTCACTGCATTCCCCTTCTCACTTTCCTAGACCTATTTGATGGGGTGAAAAAGAGTGGCATAAGGGGACGGTTGCAAGGAGTTGAAAGGGAGAATGCCAGACTCCAAAGGGAGGGAGGGAGGGCACGAGGGAGAGACTATTAAGGGCGGGCAGGAAAGGATTAATGTTTGTGCAGCACTTTAAGGAGGGAAAGCACTACCCAAGTGGGGCTTCTGTAGAAGACAACGCCGGAGGGTGAAGGGATGAAAGAAATAGGCAAAAAGGGAAAAGAGAGAGAGAACCAGAAGGCAGCAAAGGAACCCCACAGCTAAAAATGCCTGGCATGTGAGAGAGGGAGACTGTGGTGGGTGGGTGGGGGGGGAAAGCAGAGAAGCAAGAGACGAAGACAAATAAGGAACAGGTTGAGGGCAAAGCTCCCGGGGGGAGAGGAAATAAGGTCAACTGAGGAATCCTTACGAAGCAGCTGTGGCCTCTTCAGCCCTTCCTATCCGCCCCCCAAAAAAACCTTAGGACGCACATATCATATCCCTAAGTTGGAAGAGAGCGGGGGCCAACGAAGGGGACGGGCGGGGGTGGTACCTTGTATAAGGATCCCGCAGAGGCTGTATAAGCGCAANATCCCGCAGAGGCTGTATAAGCGCAAGACGACGCTCGGTTTCAGCCGCATCCTGGAGGTTTCCCTCCGGCTGGCTGGACGTGAAAGCAAGAGAATCCCGCGGCGGCGGCGGCGGCTGCTGCTGCTGCTCTGCTGCTACCAACCGCAGCTTCCTCCTCTTCTTCTTCTTCTCACCGGGCTCGTCCTTCCTTCTGCAAAAACCGTCGCCGCAGTGTCTCCCTCAACCTATCCAACGGGTAACCACGAGAACCAGGCTCGCGCGGGTGTGCAGCGGGGAAGAACTGCTGCCGGTTGGCTTTCCTCTTCCCATCAATTCGTCCTCCAGCCCTGTCCTTTTTTCTTTCTTTCTTTTTTTTCCGGATGGGCACAATTACACCCCACACCACACGCGCGCGCGCGCACACACACACGCACACCTCCTTTCTTTCGCGGAGCCGTCTATCCGCTCCTTGCAATGTGACACGAGCTGCTTTTTTCCTCTTCGCCGGTCAATCCGACTAACGAGATGGGGTGGCGGCAGCTGCCCTCGTCTTCCTTACAGCTTCGCACGCGCTCTCTCTCTCTCACCTCGGCTCGCAGGGAGAGTGCTCCGCTACCCAAGCCGCTTTTCCAGCTCTAGACACAAGGGCAATCTCAGCGCGCGCACCTCCTCCTCCTCCTCCTCCTCCTCTCTCTCTCTCTCTCTTTCCCCCATTCCCCCCTCCTTTCTCTTCCAAGTCGCCACCCCCTTCCAAACCACGCTTTCCTTTCTGAATAACCACACCTCTAGATTTCCAAGACCACGCCTCTCCCAGGGATTTTGATAAATCTCCCCCTCCGCCCGCCCCCGTTCGCATAGCCATGCTCTCCTTGACAACCGCCCCTTTTCATGCTTAGTACGTGACAGACAGTAGCACCTATCCAATAAAAAAGGACAAACTCTGTACATTCTGCCCGTTAAAGGAATGCAATAAGAATAAGAATAAGAATAAGAATA
>AZIM01001769.1:1175-18431 GCA_000516915.1 Ophiophagus hannah | reverse complement strand
CCTCCTGTGCGCCCGCACAGGGCGATCAACATTAGATGTCAGTAGAAGACGTTCCCGCAAATACCCTGGACCCATGCCATGTAGGACTTTGAATGTTAGCAATAACACCTTGAATCTATTATAAGTATGCATTGCAGCTATTTTGTTTAAAAAGTGTGGCTAACACCTGTTCTAAAATATGCTAATCTCAGAAGGAAATTGTATCAAGTCAATTGAAGGTTAATTCTAAACCTTCCATTATTTCAAGGTTCATAGGATAAGTTGTTTCCAACCCTTGATTAAAAAAGAAAAACCTGAAGAGAACAATTTAATTAATCCAAACAGGAATAGGACTTAAATAAAATACTGTATTTAGGCATATATTCTGATAAGAGCAAAACTATATATTGGTGGACTGGATTGATTGAAAAATGGGATATAAATCTTAAAAACAAAAAAGTAAAGTTACTGTTGTTTATTTGAAAGCTTATAAACTTTCCTGTTCTGAGGGTATCAATAAAGGAGGATATTGTAGCTCAGGATTGGAATTAGCTACAACCCTGACCTACCAATATTCTCATGGTTTCTAGTTCCATTATAAATTCCCCAAGTCTTATATATATAAACATATATTCAAAGGAAATTTAAGTGTTGCAAGAAATAATAAGTAGAATAATACTATTCACATACTGATTTAGATGATCAAACACTTCAGTACTATAAACAGATATAGAGAAAATATCTGCTTGTCTTAGAAGATATAGAAAAAAAATCAGCTTTACTGAAAATATATGTCAATGATATAGTTTTGAACCAGGTGCACATTTGTCCGTCCCGCCCAAGTTTCAGTAATAAAACTAATAAGTTTTTCTTTTTTGTATACTTAGAAATAAAATGACAAAATTCTGCGTATTCAGAAGTAAAGTGGTAAAATAAAATTAAGTAATAAAATGTAATAAAAACACAAATCAAGGTATTCCAATTTTACAAGTGCACTTATATTAAATTTTGTAGTGACTAATAAACAGTTGAACTGCATCTATATAAACTTATATTGGATTTAAGAAGCACAAACATACAGTACTTACATTAACAATAAAAAAGGGATCTCAATGGTATACTTTCTTAAAGAAGTAACAAGAAGTAAGGTTCTATTTAACAATTTGGTAACCCAAAGCATAAACTATATTAGAACTCAAACAGTGCAGTAGAAATGACCAAAATGACAAAGAACTTAAGCCCTGAGCAACAACAATGACACTTTATTATTAGGTGTTTCAAGTTTTACTATAAACAAAACATTAAATCTAAGTAATGTCTCTTATAGACATTAAATTGACTGGTGTGATATGTCTTTCTTCCTTTCACCTTCTCTGCCCTTCAACTCTCCTTTGATTCTTACATTCTTATAATGTTTAATATTTTCATGATGCTCACAATGTGTTCATCTCATTGTTGCTAAATGTTTTATGAATAATATGTTACAATTGAATACATTAAAATGTTTTGCATCAAGAAAATATTCTAAATGCAAAATCACCTATTCAAAAATAACCATTGATAGGTGCTTTTTCATTTGTTTGTTCTTTCAAGTTTCATTCAGCCAAACAACTTGGGGTTTAAACAGTTTATTGGGTACCTGCACAGCTTACTATTTTAGTTGAAGGCAGTTTTGGCATTTTAAGTCTGCCAGGCAATAATCATTTCAACTTTATGTGTTCTGTTTGCGTATTATATGTGTTGTGAACTAGTCTTCTGTCTGGTCTGGAAAAAGAGAGGGAGGCAGCACGACAGCTGATTGGCTACCGTGTCTGACAGCACGCTATAAAACAAGCACTGTCAGACATGATCAGCTGTCGCCTGTCAGCCACTGTGTTAGCGCATGGTTTGACATTTTACCCTGTTAGCTTTTGAAATAAAAGGGTTACCCTGAATTCTCTGGTTTGTCTCAGTAATGCCCACTCTAACATAACACTGGTGATGAAGATGGGATAGAGAAGGGAGACAACCAGCTGGAATTCAGAATTTGTTAGCTGAAGTCACTCAGAGCTGTCCATTGCTGAAATGGCAATGGCACTCTCCTTTGCCCCATATCAGTTGGGAACTGATACTTGGGAATCTTATCTTGACAGATTCAAGTGTTTTATTAGAGCGAACAATCTACGTGATATTTCAATGGAGAGAAAAAAAAAGTGTTTTTTTTTCTAAGCTTTTGCGGTGCCGAAGTTTTTGACATGGCTGCTAGGCTCCTGTCACCTCAGACAGTTCATGAGGTATCTTGGGAGACTATTTTAATAGTTCTAGGGAGCCATTACACTCCAAAACCATCCAGAATAGCTTTTCATAGACACTATGCGGCTGAGGGTCAGAACATTAGGAAGTATATGGCCGCACTGAGAAAATCAGCTCAGTATTGCGATTTTAGGGAACTAGATGGTATTCTGTTAGATCAATTAGTGTGTGGAATGAGACATCTCTGCCTCCAATGACAATTGCTAGCTAAGCCAGGCCTATCATTGCAACAAGCTATTGATGAGGCTCAAGCAGCTGAGTTGTTCAACTAAACTGCAGCTGAAATACAGGGATCAGGTGAAGCTATTACCCCCAGAGGAGATCAGTCTGTTCATATGGAGCAGACTGAAATTGAAGAGGACATGGATCCTAACCAGGATATCTATCGCCTCAGAACACCAATGGCTAAAAAATGGTCTGTTGACCTCGCTACACGAGACCTTTTTGCTTAGGCTGTGGGAGAAATCACCAGAGACAGGTTTGTAAATTTAAAAATGCAGTCTGTCTTCACTGTCAAAGGAAAAGGCACAGCTAAAGTATGTAGGGCTCTTTTACCACCACTTCAGAGCCCAAATTTTCAAAATACCAGGGATAAAGTAACAGCCCATTATGAAGACTGCTTCACACCAGAGAGGCTGGATAGGAATATCATAGCAGTATTAGGGCAAACAAATAGACTAGGGGGAAAGAAATTTTTTGTAAATGTAAAAATTGAGAATAGTTCCTGTAAAATGGAAATAGATACAGGGTCCTCCCTATCTATTGTTTCTTGGAGTATTATTAAACGTCTGGTTCCACAGATGTCAAAGAGATGGTTACAACCCTGCAGCCTCCACTTCAGAGACTACCAATCAAATCTGGTGCCAGTCATTGGAATACACAAATTCTGGGTAAGTTTCCAAAATGTTGTGTGGAAACTTCCATTAGTTATTGTGGAGGGCTCCCTCCCAAGCTTATTGGGATTAGATTGGTTCAAGTCATTGGGATTGGGAATTAGTGGCATCAGTTCCATACAGGAACCCGACTTAGAAAGTCTGTTACATGAATTTAAGAATGTTTTTAATGGGACCCTAGGGAAATTCACAGGCACCCCTATTTCCTTCAACCTGGATCCACAGGTTGACCCCATCAGACTCAAGCCCAGAAGGGTTCCCTTTGCCCTTAAACCAAAGATTGATGCACAATTGGACAAATTAATATCACAAGGGGTATTGGAACCTGTTGATCACTCAAAATGGAAGACCCCAATAGTGACACCTGTCAAAGGTGATGGATTGGTATGAATCTGTGCTGATTACAAATGTACAATTAACAGAGCATTACAGGCACACTCTTATCCAATACCCGTGGTTCAACATTTAATATACTCCATAGGCCACAGCACCATTTTCACAAAATTAGACCTTTCACAGGCCTACCAACAGTTGCCTGTGGATGATATGACTTCAGAAGCACAAACCATCATTACACACAGAGGAACTTTTAGGTGCAGGCACCTCCAATTTGGAGTGAGTGTGGCCCCAGGCCTTTTTCAAAATTTAATGGAACGCATATTGCAAGGCATACAAGGTGTAATACCATACTTTAATGATATATTGATAGCTGCCACATCTCAAAAACAACTTTTTGAGTGTTTACGCAGAGTTCTCAAAAACTACAAGAAGTAGGACTCAAAGTCAATAAAGAAATTTCAAAGTTGGGGGGGGGGTCACCAAGGTAGATTTCCTAGGCTACTTCATTGATGCTGCTGGTCTCTATCCCACTGAGTCTAAAATCACTGCCATTCAAAAGGCACCAACACCCCGAAACAAAACATAGCTTCAAATGTTTCTGGGGCTTTTAAACTTCTATGCAATCTTTTTTCCTCACAAGGCTACTTTGGCAGAGCCTTTACATAGATTGCTTGATAAAGGCACACCCTGGGTCTGGGGCAAGAGGCAGGCTGCAGCGTTTCAGGCTGTAAAATCTCTTCTGACCTCAGATACTGTATTAATTCAATTCAATGAGCAGTTACCTCTTGCATTAGCATGTGATGCATCCCAATATGGCATTGGGGCAGTTCTGAGCCATAAATTACCCACTGACAGAGAAGCCCCAATAGCTTTCTTGTCCAGAACTTTTGCTGCTGAAGAATGTAACTATAGCCAGACAGACAAAGAGGCTCTTGCTCTGGTGGCTGGTGTAAAGAAATTTCATTAGTATCTGTATGGCAGACATTTTGAGCTTGTCACAGACTACAAACCATTACTGGGTTTATTGGCCGGGGACAAGCAGACATCCCAAGTGTTGTCACCATGCATGATTCATTGGACTGTGTTCCTGGCTGCCTATAATTACACATTATTATACCAGGCTAGAAAGAACTTGTGTCATACTGATGCCTTGAGCCACTGCCCATTGCCAACTATTGTCAGTGATCCAGCTCCTGCTTCATCTGTATTGCTGATAGATGAATTCCAGACTGCTTCAGATATGGCAAAGACATCTGCACAGAACAAGATAATCTCACAAGTATTGGACTGGGTTAAAAGAGGGTGGCCCACACAGCACAATTTCAAAGAATTTGAACCCTTCTTTACAAGACAATGTGAACTTTCAGCACAAAGGGGTTGTTTGTTATGGAGATGCAGGGTAGTAATACCATCCACCTTACACAAGCAAGTGTTAGAATCCCTTCATGAAGGGTACCCTGGAATTGCTAAAATGAAAAGCCTAGCATGCAGTTATGTATGGTGGCCCCAACTTAATAAAAACATCACTAACTGGGTTTCTGGGTGCCGTCCCTGCCAAGTCTCACATCCTGTACCCCCAAAAGCAATGCCAACAGAATGGGAGAATCCAAAAAAGCATTGATCAAGAGTACATATCAACCTAACTGGCCCATTTCAAGGTAGATCCTTTTTAGTAGCTGTGGACGCTTATTCTAAGTGGCTGGAGGTGGTACCCATGTCATCCACCACTTCAGATATCATCATCAGAACATTAAAAAAGCTATTTGTAACACATGGCCCTCCAGACCTTCTGGTATCAGATAACGGTCTACAATTTACTGCTGCCAACATGGAACTATTCTTGGTGGAGTAGGCATCAGGCATGCCTTCTCTTCCCCTTTCCATCCTGCATCTAATGGTCAGGCAGAACGCATGATGAGGTCTGCCAAAGAAAACCCCATGGAGGAGGATGGGAGAGTTATGTAGGAGATGACTAAGTTGAACCAGAGAGCAGGGTCAAATGCTTTATCACTAAGCTCCCATAAGAGACCTAAGCCCAGCATCTCTTGACTTTCATTGACTCATCTAGAGACAATTTGCTTTGACCGTTAGTAGATGCATTGTGTATAGATACAATGTAATAAACTTCCTTTTAAGTAAACTCCTTTTCCTGGTGACTTGCACATAATAGTGAACATAGCATTCATTTGTACATATTTAAAACAGACACCTTTACCCAACATAACATAATGCCATGCTTAGCTACCAACTGATTCTGGATGTTCTGGTGTAACTGCCACCAACATTATAAAAACTTTAATTTATCTCCCTCCTCCTTTTTCTTTTGAAAATATTTCATAGTCTGACTTTAGTAAGAGAAGGAAAACCAGAGACAAAATAATTAGGAACATTTAAGTTTTAAGCTGTGATTGCAACCCAGAGACCATCACAGTGGAAGATATCTTCTTAAAGATAATGAAATGTTGCCTAGTGGCAGATCAACAAACCAAGTATTCAGAAAATAATGAAGTACCAAAAATAGAAAAGCTATGAAGATTCTAGAAAATATTCTGTGTTGCCAACCAACCAACACACATACAAACACACACCAATATTCCTGCAGATTTTGAACTAGGTATAAAATAACACTGCTTGTGGGAAATTGCACTTTAAGAATTCAAGGTGAAGAAATCACAGATGGAATTTTGGGTAATAGCTATGTTAGGTCATTGACCCCAAATACAAAGCTAGAAGTCCACAAGGAGAATAAGCAAGAAGTGAATTTTCTGAATTTGTAACAAACTATTGTACTTTCTTTTTTTAATAAGAAGAAGCAAGATTTGGCAAATGTTTGGCATAATAAGAATATCTGTTTTTATGGCTTTACTGGAAATATATCATTGTAAAAAGCAGCAGGCTTATTCTTAGACTTCAAAAAGGTGCCTGAAAAATATAAATTTTAATAAAAGGTTCACATAATTGCAAACAATTATATATGTAATAAGGAAATCTTTTTTTCAAATGGTTATTGCTATTTTTAAACTCTTCACCAGCAGTCCTTGGGAAAAGTCTCCCTAATGGTCCATCTGCCTAATAGCCAAGTATGAGAGTTATAACAACTAGGAAAGTTATGCTGGCTTGGACATTATCCAGAATAACAAGATTTGCATCAAATGTGAGAAAACCAGGACAATCTGATGATAAATGGGCATTTGGAAGAAACCTTATGTGGACAAAGAAAGAAAACTGGAATTATCCAATGCTACTACAATAGTAGACATAATGAGGTGTATGAAATGCATGAGGAAATTATCAGTCAAAGATCTAAATCCACATTATCTAAGAAACAGCTGGTTACTCAACATTTCAACATGGTGAAGAGGAAACTACTCTCACAATTTGAGATAGATCAATTATACATTACATCCTGGACTCAAAAAGACCCAGAATAACAAGACCTGAAAATGGATCATCACTGCTACTCCCTCCATTACAATGCACAATAGCTGATATGAGGTACATACAAGGAAAGATCCCACCATCAAAAAAATGAGGTTAGAGGGTTAGATCAAAGAAACCTGGGGACAGATTAGCCAGCTGGTGAAATTACAAATGAGTTTGAAGATTAAAAATAAGATTGGGCTACTAAAAATATACAAGGTCCTCATTCAATCTGAAGCCTTAGAAACTGCTAAACAAAGGTTCACAATGGATTACCAGTGGGCCACAATCTGCTATAAATACTTTTGTATCCCAAAGTCACATGGGAATCACAATGAGAAAACAAGGTATGCTAGAAGCTCCTCACAATGTGGGTATATATCCATACAGAGGCAGGGTATAAGATTTAGACAACTTTCTACCCAAGTCAATACTCAAAACTACAATCTCCTGACAAGCAAAGTCAATGTAGAAGTCAGATTCACTTAACAACTGTGTTACAAATTTAATAACTTCAATGATTCAGTTAACAAATGTGATAAGAAAAGTTGTAAAATGTGACAAAACTCACTTAATAAATTTCTCACTTAGCAACATAAATTTTAGGCTCAATTGTGATCGTAAGTCAGGATTAGCTGTAATCAATAAATATGTCCCAGAATATTTCATAGACAGCAGCCATGAAGGTCTTGAAAAAAATTTCCAGAAGTTATGTTGTATCTCTATCTTAAAAGATCAGAATAGTGCAAATAATGATATTGGCTGTGAATGTGAAAGTTGGATTTTAAAGGAGGAAGTTATAGAACAATATTGCAATATTTTTGAACTTTGGTATTTGAGAAGTCCCCTGAGAATACACTGGATATGAAATAAAGCAAACAAATCAATCCAGAGTTGTGATTCAAGGCACAAGTGGCAGGGTCAAATTAAATTATTTTGGACATATTATGCAAAACCTACTGTAGCTCTTTTGAAAAATCTAATACTAGAAAGGAAAAAGAAGAATGACCAGCAGCAAGATGGATAGACTCAATTATAGCAGTAATGGATTATCATTGGATAATCTAAAGGTTGAAGGGAAATTGTTGTGGAGAAGATCACTGATCAGTCAACACTGATTTAATGGCAGATAACTAATCAATCATGAGTGACTACTGTTGAGCCATGTTCCAATGGTAGTCCTGAAGATCCTGGAACCTGAACATCAGTTGCAGACCAGTGACAAGACTCTGCCTCCCTTACCAGATAAACATGATAGAATCCAAGCCAGTTTATTACTTTATTGCCCAAAAATATTTCTACAGGCAGAGACTTCCTTATAGATGAAACTAGGTACATTTTTGATAAGCCTTATGACTGAGAGGGCAGCAAAGTTAATAACTTTAATTAACTTATTATTTTCATCTATTTTAGCTAGTTACAAATCAGCAGAAGTTGTATGCTTTAGTCATATGCTTTATTCTGTCAAACATTATCCATTCTTTTCTCATTGCAAGTCCAACAATAATAGATCCTTGTCTTCTTTTATGAATTATAGCAAAAATATTACTATGACTGAAAATTTTGTTCTGTGTATGTTCAGGTTTTATTATGACCTAAGCATTATGACCTAATGACTCAATGCACTTGATATAGGACTCAGTAAGAAATTTTACTGCATTTTAGAATGAATCTACAATCAGTCATAATCATTGTTTGTTGTAAATATGAAAATGAAACTCTTTGATATATCTTTGGAATGTTAAATTTAACAATACTTCTTCATTACCTTTTCCTCATGGATCTTGTTTATGTTTTTCATGCCTAATTGTAGGTAAGTTGATGGCTGAAATATTTGGTATTATTATCCTTACCCTAGTTCTGAGTGCAACTACCACTATATTCATTTTGCTAAGAGTTGATTTCTAAATTTCTTCAGCATATCTTTTCCTCAAAAGTTTTAAAATCAGTATTTCCATAAAACAACAGTCCATTTATATTTTAGATAAGCAAATATGTCAATTGGTACAATTTATAGTAATGTCAATGTTTACTGTATAATATGATATTATATTTTCTCTAGAAGGAATGTCAACTTTTATTGTATTGATGTGAAAAAAATTTCTTGACTGTACCATGTAGTCACATGGATGTGTGAAATTATCTAATTTTTACATTTCACCAATTGCAAAAGGGATGCTGCAGGTTTATTTTTGCTTTTCTACTGATACCAGATTTTCAACTAGTTATCTTTTCTCCCTAAGATTTATACTATATTTCAACAGTATAGGTAAAGTACAACAATAATTTATTATTATTTACTCCATGCAGCTCTGCTTTCCTTAATCAGTAGATTTTTAGGAGTGATGCTTCATTTCTGAAGTTGATATTTTAATTTATTTCATAAATTTTTCATATCAAAACTAATGTTGATGGTCTTTTATCATTCTCTTTATGACACAGAAATGATTAATAGACCTAAATAAACCATGTGAATAGGTTTGCCTCTTTTTGTTGTTGTTCTTGCCTTACATTTAAGCCTGTTTCCTTCCCACCACAAACACTTGTTTTGTTTTTCATGGATTTTTTTTACAGATCTAATGTTACTATTCATTTCTATAAATCCCACACTAAAGCAAATGGGTAAGTTTTGCTATTATTTTCAAACAATATTTTGAAAAAAGACAACCCTCTGCACTAAATTTGGCAAGTTGTACCTTGCTATAAAAGTATAAGTTTATTGCAAATTATCATTCCAGATTGCTATGTAAGTAAAAATAAAAGAATCGATTTTGTTTCTTCTAGGTTAGACAGTGGATTAAGAAAGCTCTAACTTCAGTTGCTGGATTGGAAATATCCACCAATTCACTGAGTAAATTAGACTACCTTTGATGATCAGCTTATACCCCCTTGTCTCTCCATACCAGTAGTGGGATTCAAATTTTTTGACTACTGGTTCTGTGGGTGTGGCTTGGTGAGCATGGCAGGGGAAGGATACAGAAAATCTCCAGACAGAGGTGGTATTTGCTGGTTCTCTGAACTCCTCAAAATTTCTGCTACCAGTTCTCCAGTACTGGTCAGAGGTGAATACCACCTCTGCTCCACACCCTTAGTAAGTATCTAGGGCCGTGATGTTATATCTTCTAGGTAAGTATCTAGGGCTGTGACCTTATATCTTCATAATTGGTAATGTATGGGTTCTTGTCTTCCATCAATCTTTCAGTATACAGTGACATACTTTGAACTGAAAGTATATCATTTCAAACACAGATGACAGATTCTAAGCAGAAAATGCAAAGTAATGCAAGAAAGAAAATATAAAAGAAAAATAATTTCTGCTGTGATAGCACTATGCTTGATGATTTCAGGCAAGCTTTAAAATCTGAATTCAAAAACTATTTGCAGAGATAAAAGAGCTATATGTTTAATGTTGCACACTCAACACAATGGGATTTGAGTGACAAAGCCAGATGAACAAGTTCTTGGGAAGTGGTGATAAAGGTTACTGTGTTATCATCTTCTTAATTCCACTACGAAGCCTTCCTACTGAGATATTTATCTGTATAATTCTATTATTTTTCCCTTTTCCCTTGTATTGGCTACTTTATCAGTAACAGAAAAGGAAAAAGAGATAAAGAAAAACAAATCTAAAAATTAAATCCTTTGATTCCCAATATTTTTATAAATATGTAATATTTAACAAATGTCATAAGGGTGAACAAAAACAATAATAGTTCTATAATTGATAACTGATATTTTATTGTTAATGAGGAGATTCAAAAGTTTTTAACCAGAGAAATTTTAATATACTGTATTTCATATGTCCAAAACTTTAAAGTTCACAATATTTTTTTTCTTTTCTTCACTGAAGCAATCAGTCCATCAGCCCAATTCCTTCTTGTAAAGCATTATAATTTTGCTTCAGATTACCCAGAAAAACTCTTGGTTTAGAAAAAATATTTATTACTATCCCATGTCCAAGCTATTATTCACAGTGCTGATATTGTTTCTATGCTAGACTGTAATTCCTCAAATGGACAATTATCTGTGACAGTCCAAAATTTACTTCTGGAGTGGTTCATAACAAGATCATGTACTGTATATCTCATTCTTAATTCACCATTTGTTTTTCACAATGGACAAATAGGATACTTCACCTGAAAAGAAAGAGAGAAAGATGCTCATCTCTTATCATTATTCCCTATTTTTGGCATTTGAAGCTTTTCCCAAACCCAAAGGGAAAAAAAAAACTCTTTAATATTAATAGTGCCTAGTAGATCAATTTTCCATCCATTTCTCTTTAGAACCCTTCCAGTTACTATTATCAACACGTGTTATGGTAATAAATTCCACAAGTTTTCTACATCCTGTATGAAAAAGTGTTTGTTATCTGCTTTAAGTCTTCCAACCAGCTTCAGAAAATTACTTTGAATAGTTTGAGATAAAAATCTTTCCCTGTTTAGTTTTTCATACCATTTACAAGTTTATACATCTTGGTGATATCCCACTCTAGTTCTTCTTTAAACTGAATAGTCCCAAAATATTATAATCTTTCTAATTTATTTATTTATTAGATTCATATGTTATAAATTAAAACTATAGTTCTAGGTTTTTTTCATGTTCTGGTACTGGAAACTTTTAATTCTTAAGAAAGTAGAAAATAGATGTATTTAATTATAACTTCCTTGTAAACCAATGTTAGCTATTATGTTATATTATGTTGCTGAAGAACAAAGTATTGGGACAAATTATAAAACATCATTGAAATAAAATATATAAAAAGCATAATCTGAAATCAGAACTAAGAAATCAAAATCTAAAGTTTCTGGAGAAACAGGATGGAGAAATGTACTAGTGAACTGAATTAGACTTATTTTTGAATAAAGATCTATAAAATTATGCTGTACAATAACAGAGAAAGTTATTGTACAGCTCCCTTTATTCAAGTTAGATATTGGCTTCTTACCATAAAAGTTTTTATGACTCAATGTTTAACATTTAACCTGTTGTGAGACTGGCAAGTTCAGAACTAGCCATCAAGAAAGGACATCAATTGATCTTTACTCCTGGCAACTTCATGAATATAGCCATGTATTTGTTGCACTATCAGTATTGAAGCAGTTGACACTGTCTCTTTCCAAAATGTGTGCCGACTTCCCAGTCAATGGGCATCCGCAGCTCTAACTATTTTCATAAAACAGTATTGCATCACAAAGTCCTGTTTTGGACATAAAGGCAAGATTGCAATGCATATTCAAAAGGGGATATATGTTTGCCCTGTTGAACAGTGTGATAATCCTGCTGCTCTCCCTACCATATATTTTTCTACCTCAGTCGAATCTAAAATTTCCTTGCAGATCCCAATCCAAATAAAATCAGGTCTGACTGCTTATGTTGCTATCCTTCTTGCGTTCTGTTGACCATGTCAAAAAATTATTCCACTAACCATTCTTAAAAGATAAATTCTTGTGGTATCATCATCACTAGTCTGCTGAGGAGACATCCTGTATATGGACTTAGCTGTTCCAATGTTAAAATAATGTTGACCCTCTTTTCTTAACACATCTGCCAGATTAATGATCCATGATATCTCATTGACATGGTTGATAAAACAGTAAGGAACCAATTCCACTGCCTGTGGTGGGCTCACCTCCAATTCCTTCAGAGTGTAGGCCACAGGTGTCAAACTTGATTGCATCATGTGACATATATCATGATGTATCATGACTTTTTTGCCTTTGTGGAGTTGGGGTGGACATGGCCTGCACGTGACACATCCAGCCCATGGGCTGCAAATTTGACAGGCCTGCCATAGGCAATGCTTTCAGGGACAAGGGAAATACGGTTCTTTCAAATTTGGCTCCCCCCTCCCAAAAAAGTGTCATTTGTTTTACTCTTCCTGACCTTTGTCAGAAGTGGTAAAAGTTTAAAAAAACTCAGAGGGGTGGAAGACCAGTGCCACACATTGTTGACATATTAAAGCAGAACAAATTCCAGTCAGTTCATGATTCCCATACCACCTATCATGTGTTCTTCAAGCTACATTTTAACACAGATTTAATTTCAGAAATAGAAAAGCTTCTAAAGCAATATAACACAATTCCAAAACAACTCAGGAGCAGTGCTTAATTTGTAGTAGGCATTGAACTATACAGTAAAGCAGCTCCAACCAATCCATGGAGAGCTGGTGCTGCAGCTGTCTGGCAAAGCAGCATACCGGTGTAGGGGACACAGTAGTTATGACATGAAATTGAGTGCTCTTTCTTATATCACTTAGCAAACTACTACTGCCATCAGCTACCTTGGTGGCTACTTTTAACATGGTTTATCACTCTTTTAGAGGAGTAGTATTTCAGAATAGTTAAAAACCTGTGTTCAGAAGGAACCCAGCTGTCAGCTGTCAGCACCTGAGTGCATCTATGCAAAACATTTCTGCAAAACCATAGCCAATATTGACAGTTGAGTAAACCTTAGTAAACAAGCCACCTATCAAAATTCATCTCTTGTGCATTCATATCCCCATCATCTGTTAAGGGCAGGAATTGGTAGATATTTCTCCTGCCATCTGTTGAAATCTAAATCTACATTCATCTAAATAAAAGTAGGGGAATCCACCAGTTGTTCTTTTGCTTCCTCATGATACACAATAGGACTAATGAGTGCAGTAAAACTGATGCCAATATTGTTTTCTATTGATTCACAATTGTGAAAAATGCACATTAACATGGCTGTGAGAAAGGGCCTTTTGTTTGAGACAGACAGAAATATCATTTTTTAATAAACTTTATTAAAAAGAAAACTTCTTAAATTTAGTGGGACATAGTCCTGAATTGTAATATATAAGATTTGGTGATTATATTACTGTTTGCTTATATATGGGATTATATCCTCAAAAATGTAAATTGTCCCTAAGTGCCTTGTGCAAAGAAGAGGACTAGATATTGTAGTTTTCTTCCCTTTTAGGAGAGTGACTAAGGGAAGGAATCCCTACAAGAATTATTTTTACATTTATATTTTAAAAGGAGTGAAACAGCGTGAGCCAGGAAATGCTGACTTTAGTCATTACAGCAAATCTAAAAATGAAGGGAATTAAAACTATTTCAGGAAAAGAGAAAACAAGCCCACACACAGAGAGAAAAGGACCAGCAAAATGAATAATCATAAGAGAGTGAGGTGATGTGTCATTGTTTGTATGTGAATCATCCAGTATTATTGTTCATTTGATCAAAAAATTAAGTGCATAGCCAAGGCAATTTTTCCTCCTTAGTATGCTAAGATATTTTAACCCTCATCAATGCTCAATTAAAGTACTACTGCCCACTTATGGTCCTGGTTACACCAGGAGGCTGCCAACAGAAATAATGTGGTCTTAAAGAGGCTGAGATTCAGGAAGCTATAGTCATAATAATTTTCAAATATACATAAACTAGGACTTTCTCTTATGCACAAATTCATGCTTACCTTGAAAGAACAATTTCAGTTTGCTGAATTTTGGCCACTTGGCATGATGTGCAGACCTAAACTCACCAGAACGTTTTGTTCTGAAAAAAAAATTGTATGCAGAATGATTTTTTTTCTTTTTCTTTTCCAAATTCTTTATTTCTTTTATTTATATAACATATAAAAATTCAATTTTAATTAAACAGTGTGTTGTCTGGGTGCAGTTATTTTTAGGAAATCATAATAAAAATGTTTACAATAATATATGTCACATTTATATTAATTCAATAATAATAATAATAATAATAATAATTTACTTATCTACTTTAACAAATTTCCTTTATAACATTAATCCTTTTTGTATCCCCATGTTTCTAACTTCTGAATGATTTTTTTTCTGAAATTTTTCTTTTTTTCTGAATTAGTGTGTGTAGATATCTGAATATATGTATTTTGATGATGATGGTGATCATATAGTGCAAAAATACATGCTCATATAACAAGAACAAAAATAATTTATATTAATTGTTCAGTTATGCTGGAGCTTGCATTCTTAGAAGGAGGTGATTGATTGAAAAATGGATGGAGCCCAAAGATAGAAAAATGGATGGAGTCCAAAATAGCAGAACAAATACAGATTGGATAAAAATCATACCTGTCCATCAATATTATTATTTTAATTTTCATTATTGGTCATTATTACTAGATTACATAAGCTGCAAGAATCTTATAAAATGCTAAATACGAATTAGACTGATTACATTGTTGGATTATTAATATATTTTAAATGTCTATTAATCCATAGTTGTGCACAGTTGTAAAACAGTAGTAATACTATTATTTCACAGGCTACCATGCCAATTTTTAAAATTTCCATTTAACCTCTTTGGGAACAACTTCTACCTTCATTTCAGAGATTCCCAATTATGATTTCTTTGTGAATTCCACAAAGCTCTACTATCCCTTATTTTTTCTTGGCATCTATTTTTGTCTTATTTCCTCTTATTTACCAAAGTATCTAAGAATCCTCTTTCCTTTGTGTCAATTCTTTCCAATTACAACCTGTGCAAGTATATTTTTAGCACTCAAGTTAATTTCCTTGTTTCTCTTGTCAATGCTCATATGGTTTACACTATATTCCTTCATTTTTCACTTAAATATATTTAGCTCTTTTTTCATTGTTTTATGTCAAGAATATAACTGTATACAATCTATATGTATGATTGTGAATGGTGATATCATTTTTATGAATCATTTTTAACATAATAATTATTATTCTTATTATATTTTAAATAATCCTTCATTAAAAACATGCATTTTGTAGGTTACAGGGACATATTTTTTCAGTAGGAAAAAAAAATATGTATCTAACGCAGTTGGTATTATTTCAGAATAAGAAACCTTCCTAAAGACATCAGCTTCACAGAAACTTTGGAATTCAGAAATGAATATTGGTATGTCCTACATAAAAAAATATTTCTGTTTCCATTGATTTGGACAGGCGAATTATCTACATTTGTATTTCTTCTGCCAAAATGATAATATTGCTCTCTGTAAATCAGCAGGCCACAGCGATACAATAACAAAGGCATTCCAGACACAGATTTTATAAACAGTAGATGATATGAAGTAGTAATAAAACTGCTGCTGGGCAAAGACAGATGGTGAAAATATCTATTTGGTCTTTAGTGCCTAGTGACAAGTGCTTTGTCCCAGTGTGACCTATGCAGATGCTGCATGCCATTCTTGGTAAGTCATGCTGAGTTGTCATGCTCCAAACATCTGTTCTTCATGTCCTAGTAAAGACCTTAAAATTGTGTTTTTTAGCTTTCAGCTTTGAACGGTTCACAGAATCATGAAATTATAAGGTTGATTTATATATTATGACAAATTTCATAGGTGGTAATGTGTCTCTTTTTCTATAATCTTATGTGAATACTGAAAGAAAAGTTTAACTAAATATGGCCAGTGTCATACATCAGTGTCATCAGCACTATAGATGAATAATCCTGCCAAGCAGCAGCAGTATCCTCAATCCTTTCCCAGAAATACTTCGTCTATTATTACTATAGATTATGATAAAAATTAGGGATTTGCCATGGAAGTAAGAGAAACATATTTACTTCATTATTATATATTTTTGTTCTTATGTTATCTTCACCCCTTACTCCTTTAAAATATTAGGTTCTGTATGTTTGATTTTTGGTATATTTTGGTATATTTGTGTGTGTGTGTGTTTTACATTATTTGAATGGATACAGGGAAATGAGATAATAGTACAAAATAGAAATGACCCAGATTGGTAACTGCTAAACATCCACTTAAAAATCTGCTTCTAATACATGTTTTAATAAGTCTATTCATTTACAGTACACACATTATAAAGAAATGAACATCTGAAAGCCTGAGCAATTGGATCATTTATGATGAAAGACTGAGAAAATGAAGAAGGCAAGATTGATAAGAAGTCCCAAGTGTGCAGCAGGATGTAGATAGAATGCCTACAGAATATAAGAGAATTAAATGTAGAAAGTAGAATTGTTATAGAAAGAAGAGGTATGCATTGTGTATAAAAAAGCATTAGGATTAAGATTAGATTAATATCCCAAAAGAATGACTAGAAAGTAAAATAATAAAGTGAATGTGAAAGCTGATTAGAACAGAGTGAAATAAATTATATTACAAAGTGCCACAGAAGAGTGTGGAATTAGGCTGATGGAATTTTTTTTAAAAAAAGGATTCTTAGTGAAATCATGATGTAAAAGAGGTGATGAGAGAGAAATAATGAAATTAAGATTACTGACAAATAAGGATAAGAACAGAGAATGATTAAAAGAAGCACAGATTTAAAGGTAAAGAATTGTTGTGGAAGTGGATGAAAACGTTATACCAGGGGTCGCCAACCTTTTGGACC
>AZIM01001768.1:156089-166447 GCA_000516915.1 Ophiophagus hannah | reverse complement strand
TTATGACCATTGCAGTATTCCCATGGTCATGTGATCANNATTCAGATGCTTGACAACTGACTCACGTTTATGATAGTTGCAGTGTTCCGGGGCCGTGTGATCACCTTTTGCAACCTTTTGACAAGCAAAGTCAATGGGGGAACCAAATTCACTTAACCGTGTTCTAATTTAACAACTGCAGTGGTTCACTTAACAAAGATGGCAAGAAAAGTCGTAAAATGGGGCAAAACTCACTTAACAAATTTCCCACTTAACAATATAAATTTTGGGCTCAATTGTAGTCGTAAGTTGAGGACTACCTGTACACAATAGTACACACATATTATATTACATATGTTATGCCACATATTACTTACATTTTATACATTGTATTACATACGTTAACAGCATACTCAATGGGTACAGAGCACTAACTTGGAGGGGTTGACAAAATAGAAAGGAATGGTTGATCTTCTGAAGAGTAGTACATAGAGTGCAACATTTCATTGCAGTGTCCAGTTTATTTAAGTTATGTTTCTCCTAACCAGATGTTAACATTTTTAATGCTGGTGAGACTATCTACTTTGTGTCCAAGTGCGGTACTGCAGAGGCTGGATAGACTGGTTGAACCTTTGCGTGCTACATGTACAACCAAGGTACTGTATGAATTTATGTACCTTAATATACAATTTGTGTAGCATTAATTCAGAATCACCAACCCCTCATATTAAGCTTAACACACCTCACTTTTTCTAAAACTGTGACTTATGAGAGTAATTTGTATGATTTTTCCGAGAAGAAAGATACATTTTAAAAGCATCATTCCTATCAGGCTGTTTCCCACCTATCACCAGTTTCTGTTTTTACATGAGAATAAAATAGCCTTATTTCTGGTTTTCTGTTCATTGTCCAGACATTGCACCCCTCCAACTGGTTCTGTTAATCAAGATTGTTTTTAATCTTTATTAATGTGTGTAGGATCAGGACACTACCATGAGTTTTTTCTAATTATAAGATAACATTTTGTAACAGCTTCAGTAGTGAATAAAAGATAGAGAAACAAAATCTTCAGTCATTGATAATAATTCTTCAGATAATAATGAAAGTTGCAAGACATTCTGAGGAACTTTTATTCTGATAGTACTGTATAACAACTTATAGTGTGGTGCATTTACATTGATTGCATGTCTTTTTAATTTAATTTTGTTGTTGAATTATTACCTAAACATCATTTTGTTTAAATAAAACAGGTAAAAGCAAACTCTGTGAAGCAAGAGTTTGAAAAGCAAGATGAACTGAAACGATCAGCTATGAGGGCAGTAGCAGCATTATTAACTATTCCAGAAGCAGAAAAGAGTCCACTAATGAGTGAATTTCAGTCACAGATAAGCTCTAATCCTGAGCTTGCAGCTATCTTCGAAAGCATCCAGAAAGATTCATCATCCACTAATTTGGAATCAATGGACACTAGTTAGATATTCAAACAGGGACCATTAATTTTAACCATACAATGCACTGAATTTACAAGTTAAAAAAAAAAAACCAGAAAAATATCGAATCTTCACAATGTTCCATTTTACCTTTATGGAGACAGTTTGGCTTTTTTTCATTGTTGTTTTTTTAGCATTTATTCCAAAATATGTATTTCCATAACTCCAAAGTTGTAAGCCACACATGTTTTAGTGGATTTGGATACCCATTAAATAGAAATAAAAGTTAAAACGCATGATGTATGGAAATAGATTCCAACATCCATTTGCCCTGTAACGTTTAGGATTAAAAGTTTAAAAACTTGTGGCCATGATTTTTCTTTTCATTTTTTTCTTGAAACCAAACCAAATAACTTTTGTGTTTTATCGAACTTTGCCTAGTAGATAGGCTTTAAAAAACTGTGAAGAGTTACCATCATACATCTTAGGTACAATTTTAAAATGGAAACGCAAGTAAATGTCCTTTTTAAATATGTGGGAATAAACAATTTTTGTTCACACTAATTTTGTATGAGGAAATTTACAAATGTGTGTAAAGCAGTATGTGCAATTTATTCATAACTAAATTCAGATTAATATATTGATGCAGGCAGTGCTCTCCTTCATAGCTAATGCAGTTGGTTTATTTCATTGCAATTATTTACATATATATCCTGTCAAGACAATTTTTCATCAGCATAAAAAATCATAAGCAGCTATATACAAAACAATTAACAACAAAGAGTACTCTAAGCAAAGAAAGATGCGGGTAGGGTAGTTCCCGCAGGACAGCTTATACAAATGGAATGAGAAACTGCTGACTTGAGCAAAGGATATTTTTTTAAACTTGTTTTTAGTTTTCATATATTTGGATGTTTAATATATTTATTTGAAAAGTCAAAATCAAGGTATTTAAAAATGGTTTTCAAAAAACATTGAACATTCTTAACCAAGCTTGCACAGCATGTGGTTCATCAAGTCTCCTTGTATGACCCACCAGCATTTTTAAAAAGTTAGTACATTTACTGCCAATGAGTGCCTCCAGGCCTCATTACTGCCATCAGCTCCCACATTGCTGCTGCTCCATTAGCTTGCTGATTGGGGTCCTAGGTATTCTTCTGCAGCCTGTGATGATTTTTAATTTATGATTATGGCCTGCTCTTAATAGTTGAGGTACAGTAGTTATCAGTGGAATGAAAAAATAGTTGGTGCTTATTCCATCCCTTATTTCTGGTAACAAATCTTGTGATATTCTAGCAATAGTGAGGACTGCTACTTGGGGCCAAAGTTAGATTTCTTCTGTAACTTAAAGGTCTGCCAAATATGTGATTGTCAAAGAAGATGCCAAGTTTTTCACATATCTACATTTGTATCAGAGCAGCTAAAAAATGGAAGGATAGAATCAGTTAAAAAGAGGGCAAGATAAGATAAGTGACCTAACTGTACAGCAAGTACAATAGCAGGGAAAAGATTCAGGCTATGAGAATTAAGGTTTCACCTTCTTTTCCTGTACCTTGCATTACATAGAGCTGTTTTAGAAGATTATGGGGGGGGGGAGAGAAACTTTATCTTTCTCCCCCCCCCCCCTTTTTTTTTTTTTTTTTTNCTTTATCTTTCNNCCCCCCCCCTTTTTTTTTTCATTGCTCTGTAGCTATGCTGACATCCTTCTAGAACTATATTCCCAGTGTTAGGAAAATCTGTGAGGGAAATATTTCTTTTACTTTTTTTCTCTGAATTACCTATCCTCCAAGAAGTACGAACAAGCCTAATGTTCTGAACTAATTAACAGGCAGAATAACAGCTGTTATGCATATATATAAAGATTTGCTCTTATGTTTATCTTAAGACAACAGACAATGCTAGATTTTAACTCAAAGGTTTTCATCATTCCTCTGAATGAATTGTCCAGAATTAAACAAGGAAAGCATGCTGATCATGGCTTCTGGGATTCACTCCAACTTTTTTTTTAAACAGTAATGGTTGTAAGAGGCTCTATTTCTTTTTCTGTGTAATGCAGTAACATGTTGCATTTGCATTTGCATTTGTTTGTTTCTGTTCTCCCCTTCTGTTGGGGCATTATTTGTGTGTAAGCATACACTGGGAAGCAGACTTCCATTCTGGTTACATTAGATCTGTGATGGCGAACCTATGGCACATGTGCCACAGGTGGCACACTGAGCCATTTGTGCCGGCATGCGAGCTGCAGNCAAACTTACCTCACTGCGCATGTGTGCACCTCACAGCTGATTTTTGGTAGGTTTGAGGCCATTTTCGGCCTCCTAGAGACTTGAAAAAAGCCTTTGCAGGCTGAATAATAGGCCCGTTTCGTCACTTCCTGTAATACTAGAAGTGACAAAACGGGCCTATTATTTGGCTTGCAAAACTTGCAGAGGCTTCTTTCAAGCCTCTGGGAGGGCGAAAAAGGCCTCAAACTGGCCGAATATCAGCTGTGAAGTGCAGTGCAGGTAAGGGGGCGGAGGGGGGATTGCGCACGCATGCGCAGGGGCCGTGGGAGGATGTGCACATTGCCTTCTGGGTGCTGGCATGCGAGCATGCAAGCACGCACACAATTTTTGGCACAGGAGCCCTAAAAGGTTAGCTACCACTGTATCAGTTAGAAGGAACCAGGGTGAACCAGAATAGAACAATCGGCAATATTAAAGTCTACCTCTCCATTAGGTATCTCCTGGAATGTTCCTACCCATTTTCAATTCAGTTCTCATTTTTGCTAATTTTTCTTCAGCATCAAACTTGTTCAAGTTTTGGAGATCCTGCTGACAGTCTTGACCTTCTTTATGTAATTTGCCCCCCAATATTGTATTGAATTTGAAAACAAAAATCAATATTGCTATAACAAAGCATAGTCTACCAATAGACCAAATGTATGTTTTAGACTGACTAAAAAGAAATATTTCATAGTTGACTTTGGACCAAGAATGCTGATGCCCAGATGAAAATGGAATTCAGTTCAAAATGGAATTCCAAAGAGATAAATGCAGTATACCAACATGCACTTCAAAGAATTTTGGAAGCCTTATAAAATTACTAACATCTGTTTTTGTCTTTAAAAAAATGACCTGATCTAAAGTCACACACAGATTTTATTTATTTTAGTATGCTCTGTGTAATAGTTTGATTTTAGAAATGCTGCTTTGGAATACAGTAGTAAATTACACGTCAAATGTTCTGTAGCTTTATTAACTTTAATTGAGAGTTTTATTTAAATTTCCATTATAATTATTGAGAAATGTTTAAGAGCTTTTTTTAGCTTTTTGCTAAAATTGGGTACATTTTGTATTGTGTGAACAAAAAGGTGGGCTGCGTTCATTTACAGTTTTGCAAAACAGTTCCTCTGAACCCCCAGTGCTATATAGTTTAGAGTAAAAATACATAGTAGCATGCTGTTAACTAGAGATTCCAGCGTAAAATGTTTTTATTGACATAATATGCTCATAGTCTCAGAATGACTTCTTGTATCCTTCAATATATTAATTTTTATATTCATAGTACTCAGTCTTTCACCTGTCTTTTATTGCATATCATTTGGATTTCCAGCAGCACAACATCATCTGCATAGATGATGCCTATCTTACTTCACCATACGCATTGTTACATATTTATTCATAAATACATTCAACAATGAAAACTTTATATGTCCTTTATTTCCTACACAAATGAACCATTTGCTAGGCATTCCATGCTTCACTTGTATGATTCGTGCATTCGACAATTATAAACTCATTAAGCAAAATGTTCCAGAATTCAAGTCTTTATCATACACTATATCATATATTCTAAATCAACAAATGTCTAATAAACTTACTTTCTTACATTCATACATCGCATCCTGAGCATGTTGATGTACTGCATGTATATCTTTGGTAAGCAGGCAACAGTATTACAAATATAAATTAGTCTCCAGATTAGAGATCATTGTTTGCTTAGAAAGTTTTGCGCACAGCTAAGTTAAAACTGCACTTCTTGCATTTTGCCCTAAATATGCCAAAAATCTGACTGGTATAGTCCTTATTGTCAGCTGAAAAAATTGCATAAAGTATAGGTATGACCAATGCTCATGCAGTATTCTAGAGTCTATTCTAGACTCTTAAAAGGCATTTGTTTAATTTTTAATATTTCTATTTTAGTACTTAAATTACCCTTTGTTTTCTGCCTCACAATACCAAGAAATCATGCCACTGAATTTCAGCTATAATGGCATCATTATACATTATTCAGCAATAATGTATCACACAGGCTATTAGTGCCTTGTGTTCTCTTTATGTTTTACAGTTGTGATTAAAACATTCCTGTTCCTTCAGTATTTTTCCTTCAAAATCAGAAAAACAGCAAAGGCAATGTACCCTGCTACTTGGGAAGCAAGAATGATAAGGCCCTTAACTAAGCCATGCTTGTAATTGGGGCTACTTAAGAACAGCCAGCAGGACCCTGCTCACCTTGGGAAACTACTGTCCATCATACAACCTGCATTCCTGTATCCTTGCTCTGCTCATGAAGTCTCAGCTATATGATTTGGACTAGTTTGTGGAACTCTGACCTAAATTCTGGACTGAAACAGGCCACTTTTGTTTCTCTGCGGTTGTCATGACCAATTTTCCAATCCTGCATGCTGTAGGTTGCCTGCCTTCTAATCCTGCCTTGTCTCTCATGGTTATGGCCGGGCAGAAGTCTCTGGACCTCTGGCACTGGATTTAAATTCTCAGCTTTGGATCTGCACTGATTCCAACAGGAGTAGTCCTTGATTACTAGACACGGTCATCTCTGGGTACAACTGCTCAGCCAGGAATTCTATCTACTATTTTAGTCTTTTGAAGTAGACTTTCATCATTAAACCAATTGCAACTTGCCTTGGTGTAATTGTTTTGTCTAGAACAGGACAACCAGCTCTGCCACCTGTTGATTGGATCCCTAGTCTTCCTAGCTACTGAAAGCATCTAGGGAGATAAGGAATAAACCAAACTAGAAAAGTAGTATATGAATTTTTGACAGGAAATTGAGCTTCAAGCTCTGAACAATGTTCCTCAATAAATAATTGTTCAGTTCAGTTCAGTCTGGAGTATAATCATAAAATTAGAAAGGATCTTAGATGTTTTCTAGTCCAATGCCCTGCCAGGGCAGGTATCCTCATACTGTACCAGAGAAATAGTTCTTGTACCATTTCTAAACTTGTCTTCACAGCAAAGGTTAGGAAGTTGCTGAGACTTCAATTGACAAAGTATGGTACCAAACTACATCGATCTCTCTTGTGGATGACAGTGGGACTGGGAAAGGTGATCTGATTTTTTTTTAGTTTTTGTTACCATCAATTGTGGTACACATTAGATTACATTAGAATGATTACATGGGTGTAGAGTGCAACACAGTATTTTACAGCAGTATTCTTTGTTCCTCTTGTAACAATTTTAATGGTAATTAAAGGAGAAAATTATAGGATGCCTCAGGGCTTTATTGTCATTTCCCTCCTAATATTTACATGGACAAGTTGGTCAGTTTGCAATCACTTGGATTTGTCAAGTCACTGAAACAGCTGCCCTAAAAATGGAACCTCCTCTCTTCTCGCTTTTTTAAAAAATAAAGATGAAGTTGTTCAGTATAACATTAATTTTCTTACCTAAGGCAGCATCAGATTTCCATCTATCTTGGCCATTTATGTTTTCTTCTTGTTCAAAGTTGGCTGGATGTCCTAGCTAAAACTGTTTTTATGATGTTCTGTTAGCAGTTCTCACATGAGGACCTGCCCCTCCTCTAAAGCAATTGAAACTATATTCTGCCATTTATGTGAAGCATTGACATCACAAATAATACTGTGGATATAATTTACTTGGATTTCAATAAGGAATTTGATAAAGTAGACCACAACCTATTATTTGGTAAGTTAGAAAAACATGGGTTAGACAGCATCACCATCAGATGGATTTGTAACTGGGTGACCAACCACACTCTACGTGTAGTCCTTAATGGAACTGTACCTAGATGGAGGAAAGTATCCTAAGACTCTGTCTTAGGACCAGGACTCTTCAATATCATTCATCAATGATTTAGATGAGGGGATAGAAGGGGAACTAATAAAATTTGTAGACATCAAGCTGGCAGGAGTAGCCAACACTCCAGAAGATAGGCTCAAGGTACAGAAGGATCTTGACAGACTTGAACACTTGGCCCTATCTAACAAAATGAAATTCAATGGTAAGAAATGGTGTGTGGCAGATCTCTTATTGACATTCCTGTTCAGATTTTTATTATTTTACTACTCTAGTTTTCACGCATTATGGCAAGGAATTAAAACATATGATAGAAAATTTTCAGAAAATTTTACAACTTTTTCTCTAGCCACCTAAAATGTCAATCTTTTAATGCTGAAGATAAGCCAATTGTGAAAATTAAAATATATGAAAATTTCAAGGGCTGTCTTATCCTTGGAGTATTTTGGTTAAAATTTCAAGGGTTGATTATCTACAGATGGACTTGTATGTGTATACACTATACAGTAGATAGTTGCTTTGATCAGAACAAAACAAACAAACTATGGCAATTTTAAGAAATTACCTTTAAATTATAGATTATCTTCATATCTCAAATACTCGTCACATATAAATCGTTCTCTCTCCAGAAACATACTGTATATACAGTAGCATCTTCAGGGGATAAAGAGGAGTCAGACTGACATCAGGAACATTGCAGCATTGTGATGCAAGTCCCTTTTTGACATGCCTCATGACTTTACATGCACTCCCCACAAAGGGTGCAAATTTCACCTGATGAAAACAGTGAGCACTTGTGGGCACCATTCAGCACACATATACACAAAATTCCCCTCCATCCTTCCAACAGTGAAGAAAAATAATAAAATAAAAAATAAAATAAGTAAAATAATAATATAAAATTAAAATAAAATAATAAAATGGAGGTCTAGTTTGGGGAAAGAAAGCAGGGTGAGAGGCAAAACAAGATGGAGCAAAAACAAAGACGAGGTTACTAAACAGAAAAAGAAATAAAGCTCTTTTAGGAAAAAAGGTTAATATTCTAAAGCAGCACCTTCCGCTCATTTTTTCATTTTCAACAGCTTTTTCTATTCTTTCCGTCTCCTATGTATGAAGGAAAGATAATTCTCTCAACTCACAAATTATCCAGGGAAAGAATGTTCTGTCTGATCAATTCAATGTCTGAATAGGGTAAGTGTAACCATAGTATCCATGTCTTTTACCCAGTTGGAACATGTGAAATAAACAGTTTGTGATGTTTATTTCTCATAATATCAGGATACAACGATGAGTGTTAAATTCTGTTTGGAGCAGACTGTGGAGAGAAATTGGCCACCTGAGATCAGACTTCTGTTCCCAGAGTGCTGTTGCCTCATAGATGGCCGCTGATGTCATCTCACCAAAATGGAGCACAAACATAATCTCTCAGAGGAAGGCTATATAGCAGGGAATTGAAGTTAACTTGAATTTTATTGGTGTTTGCATTCATTTTGTGAATGGGATAGGCTGTAGCCCTTTTATGTGTATAATTTTCAAGTGTTCCTCACAAAACAGGAAAAAAAATCCTCATTATTCTGTCAAATGAAAATTCGCATCTAATTTATATTCACCCTTCCCAGAACAGTTTGATCTCCCCCACCAGAAGATGGCGCACTTAAGTCACTGATGCACTGTGAGGCCTAATGCATCTGTTAAGCAAATATTGGTCACAGAATCACACTCATTCTAAAATTAAAGCTCAGAGGAGGACTGTTTTATGCTTTATCCCCCTGCAAAGGTTCATGTAACTGCAGGGCAACACAAAGGCATACTGTAGTGAATGGAGTTCTTTTAGATCCAAATAATGACCATGACAGATTGTGACTGATTTTTTAAAAACACCATTTAATGAATTTGTTTCTTACTTTAAATATAATCATTTATTTCCACAGTCAGATTTTATATTATTTGCTATGTAGTATTAGTTGCATACAAAAAGCTAGTTAGGATGTACAGATGCAGAATAACAGAAGCCCCTTGGGCAGAACAAAGTCTTTGCAGATAAAGCAGTGACCATAAACCAATTAAAATACCCACATTTAGGGTACACTGGAGCAACAGACTCTAGGAACAGAAATGGAACAAGTAATAAGTTTTTAATACAAGGCACTCGTATAATTCTTATTCATTTTGTTTCTGCAAAAACAAAACCCTTTGCATTAGTTTTTATTGGATTTAAAACCATTTATTTATTCTGCATGGTCCTGCTTATAGCTCAATAACATACAGTCTTTTTATTTTTAAAAATGGACAATTCCACACACAGGACATGGAATAGATAATAATGTGCTACAAGTATCACTTAATTAAATAGCTTTGAATTATGATGAGAAAGGTAAGAAGGTACTATTAATAAAATTCACATGCCTGGTCCTCTGATTGTTCCAAGTTTTATAGCTGCTTGCAACCAAAATTTAAAAGTTAACCACTTTATTTATAGTTTGACTCTGGCCTCTCTGTAATCTGATATACTGCTAATTAAAAATATGAAATGATCCTCAATATTTTTTCACTAGAACCCAGTTTATTTATCTAAAACTTTAAATTGCCCAATAGACAGAGCTCTTTGGATGTATCTCAATGGAATTGGATTTAAAACAAATACAATAACATAAAGAATAAGGACAATATACAAACTTAAAAAATAGACAGTAGCAGGACAGTTGTGAAAATCTAAAACAATAAGAATTAAAATAAAATTTGAATATAATTAAAATAATAACCCTACAAAAATATAAAGGTTTTGCCTGGCTCCAAAATAATGTCAATATGATTTTTTTTTTTGAAAGGAAACCAGAGATGGTATTCAGCAAGTTCTGACCAGTTCTGAAGAACCAGTAGCGGAAATTTTTAGTAGTTCAGAGAACCAGCA
>AZIM01001768.1:86731-112257 GCA_000516915.1 Ophiophagus hannah | reverse complement strand
CTTCCCACGTAGTTGAACTGAACTGCCACGCCACTACACTACCTCTCTCATCTCAATGCAATGTCAAAATCTACTAGAATCAATATTTCCAATCTTCTTATCTCTTTGTAAATTTTCTTCCTCAATTTTCTTGAGTCTATCTTCATATTTGATCAACATTTGTTGAATATTAATTTTCACACTTACGACTGTTGAGCATCTGCATGGTCACGTGATTTACTTTCAGATGCCTGAAAACTGACTCATGTTTATGATGGTTGCAGTGTCCCGTGGTCATGTGATTGGCTTTTATGAACTTTTGACAAGCAAAGTCAATAAGGAAACCAGATTCACTTAACCAGAACCCTGTTACTAATTTAACAACTGCAATGATTCACTTAATAAATGTGGCCAAAAAAAAGTCATAAAATGGAGCAAAACTCACTTAACAAATTTCTCACTTAGCAACTTAAATTTTGGCTCAATTGTGATCGTAAGTTGAGGACTACCTGTATTGTGGTTTACAAGTCATAATGATTGGTTTGCTTATGCTGATCCACAGTCATTTGAAACTCTGCTACAACGTATGTCAAGTCACAGTCACTAAGTTTACAATTATGCTAAACTACAATTTGTTTCAATTTTAGCACATTGAATAAATGCACCTAATTCTGAGACATAGTCCATGGTTTACTAAATCCAAGATATTAAGGCAAAAGGACAATAAATATGGGCTACACAATTTGTGAATTAAATTACTTAACATCACTTAGTCTACATTCATTTAAACCACTTACTGGTGGTGGTAATTATTACAGATCTTATTGAATCCAAACTTAGCTGTATGGAGAAAAGGCTGGTAGAAAGGAACTATTTACCTTCTCCTTCCCATGGCCCCCCCTTCTATCCCTGAAAATGGTACATAGGGTTTGGGGAACAGTGATGAATTGGAAAGGCAGTAGTGATGTAGGGGATTCTCCAAAATTGATCTAAGCACAACTTTTGATGGACTGCCTCAGGCTCTCTATTGGAAGGAAGGGACAAGGAAGTTCACCTTCATTGCCTCATTGCAACTGCCTAAATTTGCATCCAATCCATATTAATTGTCATCATCCACATCATCATTTATATTGTACATTTCCTCCAAGGTGACATACATTGTTATCATCACAATAGCTCTATAGGGTTGCTTAGGATGAGAACTATTAACTGCCCCACCAAAGGCCACTCAATGAGCTTCGTAGTTGAGTGGGAATTTAAACCCAAATTTCCTTAGTCTTAATCTAATATGTTTATGTGATGTTATTCATTGTAGGAGGCAACATAATTGTATTGGGTTAATGTTTTTCTGATAGCTTTGTTCTTTGTGGACCATATCCCCACCAACACTGGCAGGGCAAGCTGCTATATATAAACAGAGAGTAAACTACACACTTACTTGCACTGATAATGTTATCTGGTTGGATTAATAAAAGGTGAAAATATACATTTACTTCTAAATTATTGTTCAAGCAGGCATTTAAGTACAAAGCTGAGTAAGAGTGGGAAGCTTTGGGCCTTCAAGCTGAGGCTACACTACCCTTCATCTGGAGGGCCCCAGGATACTTATCCATGCCTTAAAATAATCAGTTAACCAACAAAATAGAGTTTTTAGAAGATTCTTAGAAAGCAGCCATGGTTCCCTTTCCTAGGGACAATGGTGCTCTGTGTAGTGTAATTCCATTGCAACTTCATCACAGATGTATACTGCACCCCTTTCACCATTTTACTTTTGTTTTCCAAATGGTGCTTCATAATATGACCCCTCCCCCCAACATTCTCTTTCAAACTTGCTGCATGTGTGCACATGCACTGGCTCACCAGTCATACAAGTTGGGCTGCACGCCACTCATGTGGTCCAGTTCCAAATAGGCCACAGCCTAGTAGAGGGCAATGGCCCTGAAGTTGGGGGTGCCTGCACTAAACAAACAAGCAAAAAACAATACCCTAACTCTTATGGAGAATGTACCTCTTAAAAATCTGGGTCCTTCTCTCTGTATCCTTTGCCAGTCGGTCATCTTTCCTCTTAGTTATGCTGCTTCGTATGCCTTATTCTTGGAGGAAAGGTGGTAGTTAGTTTTGCTCTGAAGATTGGGAAGGATATAGAAGCATCATAACACAGTGAGCTGATGCTGCATTTTATAGTCTAACCAATTCAGTTTCAGCACCTTTTGTATAAAGGAATAGTTTCAGCAAGCCTCCTATGACAGCTTACATATATAAGCTCAGATTTGTGCATTAATGCATATTAGTCAGACAAATCAGCAGAGTGCCCCTGCTTATTCTTCGTGTTCTATATTTATTGAGGCATCTCTTTGATTAAAGAGGTAGATATCTCTCTAACAAGTATTCTGTGCGTTAAGAATGTGGAAAATATGCCCTTCCAGATGCTGATACTCATCCCCAGCCAGAATGATTACTCCTGATGTTCAACAACCCCTGGAAAGCTACAGATTTCTCATTTTCATTCCTGCTAAACATCGACAAGTTTTACTTGAGAAGTTGCTTAGTTTTCCAGACTTTCTACATAGTTTATATCCCACTGTATTTCTTACTCTACAAAAAAAACTTTTATCACTATGGGATAAGTATGTGATCCAGGCTCTGGTTAAAGAGTACATCAGGGCAGAAGATGGCAAGAATAAATTGGGAAAGATAAATTATTGTGCTGTTCTTCCCTTTAAAGTGTAGTATTTTGCAACACCGTTTGCAAAGAAAGAAATTATATGTGTAAATGAGAGAAAAAAGAAAATCATGTTATATTACTGTATGTATATATGTACCTAAGCAATATCCAGGAGCCCTATTTTTGAGCTGGCAATATGTTAGACAGTGTCTGATTGAAGCGGACAGTAATTTTATGATCTTAATAATAGCTAATGTCATTGGAGTGGCAATGAAATCAATAGATTTTGTTAACAGATCTAGGTTGTATAATAAAAGAAGAATAGTGTGAATTTACTAAGGATTAATCAATGCAAATAAATTATATATAAGCACATTGCATGGGCCAACTTTAATGATACTACTGGGCTTTTCTGTGTACGAAGATTATTTAGCCATTCTGTCATTTAGCATGTAAACTGTTTTATAGCCAATGCTCTCAGAATGATGAACATCATTTTGAGAATATACTTGAAGAGTATTTAACTGAGAAGAATTATGTACTGGTTAATTTGAAAATAATTGCAGTGATTGTTGTGTATTTGCTAGGATCCAGCTCTTTCTTGGTCTGGCATGATAAATAGGGATTCAACAATGAATGAATTAGTCTCCTAGCAGGCCATAAACTCACTAGTCTGTAATATTTCAATAGTGCAAGTAGTTGCTGTGCTATACAATCCTTGTGGTCACATGCAACTGTCAGGAGCAAATTGAAAATGAGGTGCTGCTGCTATGTATAAGATCACTTTTATACCTGAGATTGTAAAACATTGTTTTCCTAGACTGTTTATGCATTTTTATTAAATAAAGACAAGATACTGATACAGCACCACAAAGTTTTCTGTCCTGAAAGTTTTGGGTGAGGAATGGAATGAAAGCATATTGTTTTCTCAGTCTTTGGCTTAGAGAGAGAATTCTCCTCTAGCCATTTTTACAATTGCAGTAGTAAATGTTGACATTTGAATGAGCATACTTTTTAAATCTTTCTAACTGAGAGTTGTTAATCCTTGGTAAATACAGAAATTATTCTAGACATCCTAACTTTGTATCAGTATTGGAAATCACAATAAAATATACCTTTAGGGAAGTTTACTTCATTGAAATTAATCTGCTTGCTGATGGGTAGCAGACTAATATAACAACATTTTTCACTACTGCCAATCACTGATTATTTCAAACACGATATATAATGGCATTGAACTTTGCCTATGAATGAGAGCTGCACCAGCTCTCTCCTCCTGCAGCTTCTGGTAGAACTTAGGTTCATGCTAGCAAGTGAAACATACATAACGGAAGTTTCAAAAACAGCAGTTGGTAGTTAATGTTTGTAATAATAGAGGTACAGTTTGACATAGAAGAGAGTCCTGGTAAAGTAAACCAGGGGATTACAAGTAATTTATAAACTCAGCTGTGTAAGATATACCTATATTAGTTATCAGCCAAGGTTCATGGGGATGGTGGGATATTCATCACATAATATATGATTCTATGTTTCATATGGCAGTCTGGGCACATTGGAAGCTAGTCCCCATTTTGCCCTTATGAAATGATGTCAGCATAACACTGTCTTTTAATTTCTAAGATTTCAGGTGTTGTGCTGCTTTTGAAAAACGTTAGTGAGAAAAAATAGGGAGTTATTTGAAACATTTACAAACTAATATTTACTGGATGCTGTTTTTCACATGTTCCTTTCATAGGCTTCTTGTCTGTGTGATGTATATATTATGCAGGTTGTTTAGTGTGTATGCATGTGTGTGTGTGTGTGAGAGAGAATGTATGTATGTATGTATGTATGTATGTATGTATGTATGTATAAAATATCAATGGAAGAGTACCACTTTGATTTTTAAAAAACCATATATAATCCATCTAATTTTTATAGGATTTTAGTCCCTCTTCAGAACTATTCTGCAAATTCTGACACAGCTTGACAAAATAAATTTTCAGTTCCATTTGGAAGAGTTAAATTGAGGAAAATCAGATTAATAATTCAGAAATGGCAAGAAATATTGAATTGACAAAAATGGATATAAAGAAGTAAACATTATTTTAAAAAATGAAGGTTACGGAATTAGAATACTTTTATCCATGTAATTTTTATTCTATTAACAAATATACAGCTCCAAAAGAAATAAAAATAAAAATAAAAAATAAAAATAAAACAGATAAGACATTAAACAAAAAAGATGCATTATAAAAAAAAAAACCCAAACGCATACCTGTATTATCCTCCCTAGTTGAATACTGATAAGTATATTGCAAAAATATGAGTTTCCCACCACTTGCTAAACAGGTCCCCCAAATTTTAAACTTGTTTGCAAATTATTAACTTGTCATCACCCTATTAATGAAAAATAGTTAACAGATAAAGGCAAGAGTAAAATATCAAAACCCTCTGTTAACAAACTTACTGTATTCAACTTGTAGAAAATTCACCACAGGTTCTTATCTTATCAATCCAACAGTTAACACTAATTTGTCCTAGATCAAATATCTATTTTGCTTCTTAATGCCCTCTCTTATTTATTGTTGTTTGGTTAAAAAAATTAAATCTGTTCTCCAAAATTGATCTATCTTCCCAAAGGAGCCCAGATAAAATTGTTTTCCAGGTTAATATGATAAATCCATTCCCCAATCTCTTTCAATCTTTATCACTTATTCACCCAGTCAGTTTTCTGCTGTTGTAAAAGATTGCAGGCCTGAACTATAGGAAGTCGTGTGCAATCCACTCAGTTCTAAGCCTGTAAAATCCATATTTCTTTTAGTCTTTGTCGAATCTACTTCCAAATAAAATTCCTTTTGTGAATCTGCTTCATCTACAGTTACTTGCAACTGAGTATTTTTTTTTGCAACCATTATTATATTGTCAAACTTTTAAAAGAAATTTTCAATTTGGATTTGTATGTTACCAGTCTTTTTTCAAATGCCAGCCAGTTTTCCTTGTCTGTAATCTGATATGTTGTTGCTCTAATGGAAGTTAGCAGAGAAAGATCAGTGGAGTCTTCAGAGACAGAGAGCATAGAAAGTTGAAGTAATATTCCGCAGAGTGAAAATATAAATAGAACAGGGAGGATATTTTTTGATATTTTGAGCCAAGACTTAAAAAATAATCTCAAAACCTTTTACAAGTTAATGAAATGCAAGATCCCTGTAGTGAAAGTCCAATATAAATGTAAATCAAGCCCAAGCACCTTCAGTACCTAGAAACACCCAGTGATTTCCTTATAAGTCATGAGACAAAAAAAACCCCTCCAAATAAAATCCAGCAGGGGGTTAAAATAAATCTGCATGCAACCAGTTAACTTTTAGAGATAAAAAGCATAACAAACAAAAACTTCAATAAGTGTATTTAACCCAGGTTTGCTTTTGAGAACAATCTGCCAAGAGGAAAAAATGGATAGGTGATTGGTGACTTTGTGGCCACATTCACAGGGAACTACAGTCTTCATGATTCTTCTTCCTGGACCATGGACATCCAAAAATTGTCTTGGGTCATTCCTAAGTCTTCCCATTCATATCCAGGAAACAATGCTGTCAAAAACTGCTCTAAAATCAGGAGATTGTCAGCAAGAGAGAAAAATTCCCTTACCATTCAGCAGCCATCTTAGGGGAGGAGTGTGCCAGAGTGCTGTTATTTTGATGTAAGCTAACCTGATTTGAAACTTCTGGACTAAAATGTGTGCAGTGATTTTCTTTCAAAAAGAAAATTGTTCACTTTTAATTATTAAAATTATATATTTATTTAGTAGTTTTGTAGAATTTATAATGAGAGTTAATTTGAAATAATAAATGTTAATGTAAATTGTTTTCAATGAGTTACTAATAATGTGATATTATATAGCCAAGTATGAGGAAAGGACCATGGGAGGTCAAGCCAGTGCCTAAGATATAATGGATTGGATCTAGATTTATAATTTATTAATATGAAAAACATTGAGAACTATTTGAAATTCCCATGAAAATTTCAGTACAGCAGACAATTCCTCCAAAAGTAATATCCTTTACTATTTTGGAGTGTTCTGTGATCCTAAAGAAGCTTTTGAGTGGTCACACAGGGGTGTCTTCCTCTAGCACAGAGGTGTCAAACTAATGGCCTGCAGGCCGGATGCATCACATGCAGGCCATGTCCACCCCAGCTCCACGAAGGAGAAAAATGTCACGAAATGTCACTTGATGGCAACGTGATGCCGTGAGTTTGACACCTGTGCTCCAGCAGAAGAATTCCACTGGTAATCTGGATCATTAGTGGTCTCAATGTACAGTTTAGGAAATAGAAGGACATGCAAGAGATATAAGTCCTGAATTAATTTAATTTGATTTTTCATAGAATTTTGGAAACCATTATCAGCCTGCAGTTTTTTAATAAGAAAATCATGCTTTGTATTTTAGGTTGGTGGAAATAAGCACACCATGAATGAGCATCTACATGTTACCAGTTATGGGCAGATCCAACAGCTCTTTGAAGATAATAGTAACAAAAGGACAGTTTTATCCACACAACCAAATGGGCTTGCAACACTAGCAAAATCAGGACTGCCAATGGTACAAGATAGGCAACTTGAGAGCTGTCATAGGCGTCAGGGGAGCTCCAACTCCTTGAAATCTACCGAAGGGCCAGGAAAGATAAAAGCAACTCCCATGACTCCTGAGCAAGCAATGAAGCAATATATGCAAAAGCTAACAGCCTTTGAGCATCATGAGATCTTCAGCTACCCTGAAATATATTTCTTGGGTCCAAATGCAAAGAAAAGGCAAGGTGTCATTAGTGGTCCAAACAATTGTGGATATGATGATGACCAGGGATCTTATGTGCAAATACCCCATGATCATATATCTTACAGATATGAAGTTCTTAAAGTTATAGGAAAAGGAAGTTTTGGGCAAGTGGTAAAGGCATATGATCACAAGATGCATCAACATGTTGCTCTGAAGATGGTGAGAAATGAGAAGCGTTTTCACCGCCAAGCTGCAGAAGAGATTAAAATTCTGGAGCACCTTAAAAAACAGGACAAAGATAATAACATGAATGTTATACACATGCTGGAGAACTTCACATTCCGCAACCATATATGTATGACATTTGAGTTGCTGAGCATGAACCTTTATGAGCTCATTAAGAAAAATAAATTTCAGGGCTTTAGCCTGCCTTTGGTTCGTAAATTTGCCCACTCCATTTTGCAGTGCTTGGATGCTTTGCACAAAAACAGAATAATTCACTGTGACCTTAAACCAGAAAACATTCTGTTAAAACAACAGGGTAGGAGCGGTATTAAAGTGATTGATTTTGGTTCTAGCTGTTATGAGCACCAGCGCATCTATACATATATCCAATCACGTTTTTACCGTGCTCCTGAAGTCATCCTTGGTGCTCGATATGGGATGCCAATAGACATGTGGAGCCTGGGCTGCATTCTTGCTGAACTCTTAACAGGCTATCCTCTCTTACCAGGAGAAGATGAAGGGGATCAGCTGGCTTGTATGATAGAACTCTTGGGCATGCCTTCCCAGAAACTACTGGATTCATCAAAAAGAGCAAAAAATTTTGTGAGCTCCAAGGGTTACCCTCGATATTGTTCCATTACTACCTTGTCTGATGGTTCTGTTGTGCTTAATGGTGCCCGTTCCAGGCGGGGCAAATTGCGTGCCCCCCCAGAGAGCAGAGAATGGGGGAATGCATTGAAAGGATGTGATGATCCACTCTTCCTTGACTTCTTGAAACAGTGTTTAGAGTGGGATCCAATGCTGCGTATGACACCCAGTCAGGCTTTACGGCATCCATGGCTCAGGAGACGTTTGCCAAAGCCGCCAACTGGGGAGAAGACTTCAGCAAAAAGAATAACAGAAAGCACTGGTGCTATCACATCCATTTCCAAGTTACCTCCAACTTCAAACTCAGCTTCAAAACTGAGGACTAATCTGGCACAGATGACGGACGCCAATGGGAATATTCAGCAGAGAACAGTGTTGCCAAAGCTTGTGAGCTGAGGTTTGAATAATCTAATGCTGATTAAGAGAAAGAAAGAGAGAGAGAGAGTGCGCAATTATGTCACTGAGCCTTATTCGCATGAAAAAGAAGCTCAGATTTCTATTTTTATTTGATCAATACCTTTAAACATTTGTATTTTTTTCATTGATTACTTTAAATGTGTTAAGCACTGTTTTGATTTTATAAAAAACAACATGGGGACAATGCTTTAAGTTTTTACACTTTTTAAAATGAAATGTTTCTCTTGTAAACAACAATTAGCCTTATCGTGGAATTAGTATGGCACAACGGTGTGTCAGTGGCAGGCCACTGGTTACTATCTTAGTTTGATATTTTTAGCTAGGTGAGGAAAGGAGTAAATTCCTTTTCCTTACCATGGCTTTTCTTAGGAGTGAATTTTAATACTTTCTTATCATTGCTTTTGTTATAGCAGTTAGGTTCCATTCCTATAAGCATTTCTTCATATTTTCATGCAATGATCTAGAAAATATTCAGGGCTATAAGTGAGGTTTTGCATGGCTGTTTGTGGTTCTGTCTGTAGTATGGATTATTTACAGAATGCCACATAATAATTGTTAAAATATTCTAATAGAACATCCACAAAGGTCTTATTTCATGCTCATAACACTCTTTTAACAATTCTTTGTCAAATATCCAGGAAGAAAAATATTGAAATTGATGTAAAGTTTGTGAATATGCAATATTTACATTAAAAATGAAATTCCACTATTTGGCCAATGTAAAACTAAACATTTATAGCATAAAATTGTGCTATCTGGCATATTTATGAACCTCAGAGAACAGTCCTGAATCTGTTCATTTGGAAGTAATTTCTACTCCTTTAATGGAATTTGTAAAAATAATAAAAATCTGATAAAAATAAATAAAAAATAGAGGTCAAGAGCTTAAATACTTTAGACTGCAACTCAAGCTGTTCCCCTGAATTAAGTTAGACTTACTTCTGAATAGGAAACACAGAAACCGTGGCAGAGTGTTTGAGTCACAATTGGCACCATAGATAAAAGAAAACAGCCACATGGGAGGGGACAAATAAGAATAGGAAGATATTTCTTGCATTTCTGTTTCCAAGAAGGATTATTGGGAAGAGCTAATAAGTTCTGAAGAAAACAGTAACATATTCTAAGAACTGCCAGTAGGAACATTTAGATGTTCCAGAATAAATTGTGTCAGAAGATAGCAGCCAATGTGATTCTTGGTAGCCACAAAGCATCAATGTATATAAAAAGTCAAACTTAGGGAGATTTGCTTATCTATCCCCCAGTCCCTCAAAAACTTTGCCTTGCCTTCTCCTTCCCCTGCATGGATGATCTGATCACAAGCCAAGCACAGTATTTCAATTCCCTGTAAAATTTTGTTTTACCAAAAGAAAAAAAAAATAAATCTATGGGGCTATAAAAACTGACATTCTTGTAAATTCTGATAAGTCTAAAAAATCACACGTTGCAGCATGCTAGTTTCATTCATATATACATCTATGTGTTTTGTGTGTATATATGCAAACCCCCCTACATACATGCACACATTTTAGAAAATATAATTAGGGGAGACACAGAACTTCTGGGCACCAAAGAAGGAGTCTGGGCATGTTGATGATGTTCTTGCTGTAGCTGTAGGAGTCTGCCTTGGGTTGGAATGATACATATATCTGCAGCAGCCTTGTGATTCTCAAGCTATTCCCTTTGGGGGTGTCAGTGGTCATGCAGGCTAAGAACTGTAGGAGTTGTAGATCAGGGCATCCCAAGGGCTTAGCCTGGACATAAGTGATCTATCTTTTATCCAAAAATAATATCAATCCAAAATTACTATCAACTTACACATACAGATTAGTATTATATGAATGCATAAAACCTTGTCTTAATTTCACTCATTTCAACACTGAAAATATAGGAACAACTTCAGTGTTCCCCAAACTTTCCATTTAAAAAAAAGTTAACAATAGGAAAACCAAAAGCAAAACAACTTGAGCTTTACCTCCTACAGTGCTGAGAAGCAGATTGTACTGGGGAAATAAAGTTTTTGAATGTGACTCCAAGCCAACTGTCAAGCTAATCAGCTTGATAGCCAAGTAGTATTGCTGCTCTTCTGGTTTTTTTCCATGTTTTTGAGCTACTGATACAAGAAACAAAGCCGTTTTGACAAAAGCTTGCCTTCCCCTCCCACTATATAATTGCAAGCCTCAAAATTAAATGAAGTTCATTTAATGAAAGTTTCTTAAGGCTATGAATACTGAGCTGCATCAAATAAAGGACAAAGTTGATTAGTCACTGTAAACTAAAATCTTGTGCTGACCTATATCTATGTTTAATTTTATCCTGTTCCATACTTAAAACTGAAGTTCAGATATGAAGGGATGGAGAGGCAACACTGATTTTGCTTCAGAAACAATGTAGACCAACTGGATTATTTCCTGCCAAGACTGATCTAACATACCATGTTTTCTCCTGTGTTCATTATATTATTCACCAGATTATTATACAGTAATAATCCTGGGCTTGGCTTATAACTAATACAGTCCAATTAATGCATTCTGTGGTTGTGTGTTCCCAGAATTCATAAATTTTCACTGTGAAAACCAAAACCATTTTCCCCACAAACTTATTTCAAATGGAACATGAGGAAAAGACTGAGAGAACGCTGGTCAAAAATTTAAAAAGATTTCCATATACAAAATCAAGCAGTTGGTGCTGGACTTTAAAAATGCAAAAGCATGACATTCATATTTTGTTCTTTCTTAACTTCCTACCATTTGCAATTGAAATTATTCTGTTGTCTTTATTTTTGGAATACCAGGAGCAAAGCTTTCTCCTCCAGGCATATATGCAAAATTCCATACTCTGGGAAAATGGGACAACTTCCTTCCAATGTGTATAGTGGTGTTTAAATCTCCATGTATATAGTATCATTATTACTTCAACATTTCAAGTGTTATGTTACTGGAAACACCCATTCCATCTCATTGTTTCCTGTAAAATTGTATTATGTAGCTATGTCGTCAACATCTGAACTTATTAATTGCCTCATGAAGATGATACATGAGACATTCTATTAATGAAAATTTTCTTAAAATTATTCCTTCAGTCTTTTCAAAGTTTCTAACTGCTGAATGGTAAAACAAGTTTTTATGTCTTTACATTTCTAGAGCAAATGAAGAAGTGAAAGAACCTTAAAAATGAAATGAAAGTAATATCTGATTTATATATTTACTCTATTTAAAAAGTCTATATGGACAGAAAATCAAAATACAATTTGCAATGCCAAGATGTTCTTTATATTCTATTAATATTAGATATTATATAGAGCAAGATACAGGGTTTCATGTGTAGGGTGCCTTGAGTTATGAGTCAAAGGCCACATTCCAAAAAATGTCTCAGACAAGAAAAATGAATATACTAGAATGTAGTATAAAACTACTTATATGAACTAGATCTACTCCCTCTGTGTTATTATTAAATTTATTTAATTCAGTATAAAATACCCAATTTCTAAAATGTAGAAATAAATTCTTGTTGAATACATTCTTTTCATATAGCCACTGATGCACATCTTCATCTGTACAACTACATACATATCCTGAGTAAAAGGATTTTCTCAGGCTGCCCAGCAAACTGTTCATAGACTTCTACTTTGTCATAGTGGAGCATTGGAGACTTTCAGTTGGAATCATCTCAATAGAAAATTATAAGGGGAATGGGAATCTTAACCCAATATCTTGCCCAATAATCCAGGAGTCTTATGGAGTATGAATTTTACGAGTGGCAGATAAAGCTGAAATTGTCCTTTGTTGGGCTGAAGTAGATTTAGAATCCTTTATATTCGTGGATGCTCTGTTTCAAAAGTCAAACCATTAAGAAAGAAATGAGATGGATGAAGAGAGGTATGAATGACTAAAAGAAACCACAGCCTTCTCACTTACCCTGCCTTCTAATTTTTTTTAGTCATTACCTATTTACTAATTAAAAAAATAAAAACAGGAAAACATCCAATGTTAACATTGAATAAATAAAAGGAATGGGAGATGAGAAGGAGGGTGATTTGTCAGTGATAGTTTGCAGAAGGAGTACACCAATGGTTTTCAGAATGTGAAATCTCACCATTTTTGCTGTCCAAAAGCTAGGATGATTTATTACTGGCTCAGCTGTGGTATATGATTAATCACAAAAAAGCTGGTATTTCCACTTGAAGCATAGCAGCTCTGCAGAATTTGTGACTGGTCTATTCTAGTGGTGGGAACTCTTCCCTCTCTCCTTACTCCTACTCTCCCTCCCCAGGCTTTGACTGTTGTAACATTTTTCTCAACAATTCAGTCTGGGGGAAATGACTACCAGATTGAGATTTCCAAATTGGGACGAATAGAATATGATTCAGAAAATATGTCAACTTCCTTTTCAATATAGTTTTTCAAAGGAAACAAATGTTGCTAAAATGGATGTTGCATATAGATTGATAATATTTGAAGAGGGCTGAAAGGACAGTCGATGCTAGTATAATGACAACTTTCATTAGAGTGCTGAAAACTTCAGTAAAACTTATAATTTGTTATTATGCACAGATCTTTTTATAAGAGTAAAAATGTTTAAGTACTTAAAGCATGGTCCCCAGAAAGTCAAAAAGTTTCCGGTCAATTTATTTTCTTTTTATGCAGATTTTTCATTCAAAACAAAGAAACAGAAGCAACATGCTTTACTGAGCTTTTATGTTTTGAAAATAGGCATAAATGAAAAATGAAGAATTCTCAGGAAATAAACAAAAACCTGTTTGCCAAAAATATATCCTATTGGGGGAAGGAGAACCTAAAGAGGCCCTTTTCTCACTATTAGTAATTTTGGCTAGAAAAGGCTATTGACTCATCTTTAACAACTTCAATAATCACCTAACATTTGATTTCCCTTTTATGTAAATGCAGCTTCAATAGTGTGTGGCTATGCAATGTGTGTGTATTAGTAAAAGTAAAATAGGATCATTCATGATCTATCATAGAATTCATTGCAATCTGTGGCTCTAATAGTAATCTCAACTGACCCATAAAAGCTGAGACTGAGTTCTTGCATTTGTACTTTCCCATTTACTTAAAAGCTAAGGCAGTTCCCAGATGAAAATGTTATACATAGAGAACTGCGTCCTGAAATTAATGAAGATATTTCTACTCTGATGAGGGTTTCATCAGCACAGGAATACATCTCTGTGTAAGATGGTAGACTTCTATATTTCTCCCAATAATCGGAAAAAAAATCTCAATCATTGGGCTAAATAAATGGTTGCATCTATTACATTTTTACCTGACATGTCAACAAATTTCACAAAAATTGTTCATAATTTTCATGAATGACTCATGAGTTGAATCCAGCAGTTTAATCTCTTATAAATACATGAGATTTAGAATGCCAATTTGCATTTATGATTGACCATGTTCACAGTTCTACCGGAAACTTTTTGGCCACAATACCAGGTGCAGAATTATTTTAAAAAGCTTTTATCAGAATACAACTTCCTATATGCTTTAAAAATAAAACATGTGCTGTTTTTTTTTTTAAGTTAGCCAACTAGAGGCTGCCATTTTCAATGGCTTACATGTTTCTTTTGTACCATTATTTTTAACTGGGAAAAGGAAATGAAGTACGAAGAAGAAAAAGTTGCCTCTTGCTTTGATGTGATTTTGTTTCTAAGGGGTTTAATTAGTTTGGGTGCATTGATTGAAAATTTTGTTCAGTATAAAATGTTACAATTGTCTGGGAATTCAGAGCATCTTTGAAGATTTAGTAATAACACAGACATGTCATGTCTTTGGCTGCAGTCTTATTTTACTCAGTTCTTGCACCATGAGAGGGTTGGATAATTTGCATTGTCAATGTGTTGGAATAATCAGGGGGCAACAGATATGCAAAAGAACCATGAAGGATAAAGTTGTGCCCTTGATATTAACAATGTGCCTTTTGTTATAAACAATGCCATGTGATGGAGCATGCAACTTTGTCTCTTTAACCCTCTGAATACTGTACTATGTAGTATGATTGAAATCTATTTTTGAAGTACTACAGTTCTTTTTAATATGGCTCTGTGATCATAATTCACCAGAAACCTCTTCTGGAAACACCATTATAAATTAATGATTGCTTTAGAAGACTACTTGGGTTTTCTAACTACCCAACTTAGGAACTGGACAGAAATTGGAAAGGTTTCTGGTTGATTTTGCCTGCTATTTTCAAGGCCTTAATGTATATCATAAGGCGATCATGCTACTTAGTAGAGAACAGAATTCTCTGTTGCAAAGATTTTCATTTTTATTCAGGGGTTAAATAGGGTGTTACATATTACTTAGTTGAAATCATAAGATCTGATTAATTTTTTTTAAGAACAATATTGTGTTGGCTGTTATAACAGCACTAGACAGAGTCAACTGTATTTATATAAAGGGAAAATTACCTCAAACTGTTTAATTTTATAGTGAGAATTAATCCCAGGGCATTTGGTACGAACCAAAGTGCATTCCTTTTTCTATGTGTCTGGCTTCAGGAAATGTGGCCAGGGATTTTTACAACTTGGGTGCAAGGCATTTAATGCCACTTTTACCTTGTGGTTAGTTAGGAAGTCAGAAAGGACTCCTGACTTTTTTTTTTAACTGTTATTTTTTAAAAGCACTTCATGACTATTGCCAAGTAGTCTCTGTTGATTAGAATGAGTCTTGGGTGAAACCAGAAGGAGGTGCCATGAAAATCCATAGGGACTGGACAGTGGCAAAGCTCAAGGAATTTGTCTACTCAAATAGCAACAAACTGGATTATTAGACTCTTTAAATACATGTCAGAATTCTTTGAATCCATCTATTTTTCCTAAGGATTTTCCCAAACAGAAGTAGCTGTTAAACATTATGTGAGGAAAAAAGGGTTTAAGATGATGAAAATTGAGCATTATCAACTGGATAAGCTATGAGTAAGATTTTTTAAAAAAATATTTGTTAATGGTATTGTTTCTAGGGATATTTACATCTTTGCTGCAAAATATGAAAAAGATGTATTCATTCAGCTCAATAGCTGCTTTTTTCCACTTTCTTTAAAATGAGCAACAATTTAGACATGTGACTGGTATGCTGCAACTCTTGTGTACTGAAAACGTGAAAAATGATTGAATGTGTATTGTGTATATATATGTATGTAAAATTTTTATGTGAGACGCTGCTGCTGTCACAGCCACTTCACATTGAATATGTTGTAGGAGTTTTTTTTAAATTCAAATTCTTGTGGCCAGTTGTATGATACTTCTGTATTGTATAGCTGATGACAGGAGTTAAGACTGTTTTAGTGAATATTTGTTACATTCATTGTTGTGGCCAGAGATCATTTCAGAATAAAAATTTTATGTCCTATGTAATTTTTCTTCCCCTGCATTTCTGAATTGTTTCCTAAGTGAAAGTATCACTTTCCTTTTTTAAAAAAATGTTTTATTATACAAAATACGAAGAAAAAAACAAATAGAAATAGGAAATTAAGGAAAGAAAAGGAGTGAGAAAAGGGTGGGTGTGAGATATAAGGGGTGGGAAAACGCATTGACTTCTCACACTGCTTAGAGTACAGTACAAGATACAAATGCTCCAACCTCAGCTTTTCACTTTTAAACATTAATATACAACTCGCCATTTCTATAAGGACAAATCTTTCTGATCAACAAACCCAAAGTTTCATTTTTTTATCACAAGCACAAAATGCAGAAGTGATACCCAAATGAAAAAAAAATATTTTCCACTTTGAAAAAAATAAATCTATTTAACCATTCCTTCTTTATCTTCCTTCTTATGGAAATAGTATATATTTCTATTTGCACCTAATAATCTTCGTGAACTGTCACCATTTTTATTAACAGGATTCATTGTATTTCAAATTCTTTGACCTTACTGAAAAAAAATCTCTCTTTTTCACCCTTTTTTAAAAATACTAAACTTTTTTTTTAAGTCAAAACTTTCTAATGCATCTTTTTCTCTGACTTCTTGACATACAAGCTTTAAACTTCAGTATTGCATTTAGATCCCTCCTTCCAATCTACCCTTACAGAATTTTTTTCTTTTATAAACATCCTTTTTAACACAGAGAATTTTTCTTTAAACGCATACATCATTTTCTTTAACTTTCTTTTAATACAAATACTCTCAAATACATTTTCAATAACATTTGCCTACTTTAAGAATTACTTAAGCTACACACACACATATACACACAAATATATGTATATATGCCAGTTCCTTCACTTGTAAAGCTAGAGAGCTACAACCCAGGGGACAACCTTCAGAGATCTCTGCCCGGGTGTGCATTTCAGTTGGCCATCTTCCAGGAAGTGCCCAAAAGTAGGTCTTTCAACCCAGTGGAACTATTACAATCTGATAATTCATGTTAATTAATTCAACAATTTAAAATTAAAAAATTGTGTATACAAACACTTTTGACTAGATAGTATTTTAAGGATAAAAGTTAACCAATGCTCAATTATCTGAGACATAACTTTCTCACACAAAACATGTTAAATACTGAAGATTTTCATGCATTCAGCTATTTATAGATTCTGAAAAAAAATTCTGGCAGTTTGGTCCGGTAAAACATTCTTTCCACAGCATTAGATCTCTATGTCAATGTTTTTCAACTTTTCAATTTCCCAGCTGGCCAAAACTCTGTTCTAAGTAATTTGGAAGTGTCTGTCTGATCCCCTAACCCAGTGGTCCCCAACCTTTGCAGCTTGGCAGCCTAACTGGGGGGAAGGGGGAATTGGGCTGTGTGAGCGGTGGGCTAGCGTACATGTGTGCACACACACAGCCCTTGCATTAGTGAGCTGGTGTGCATACGCACAGCTCAACTTGTATGCGCAGTGGGCTGGTGTGCACATACCACGGCCCAGGGGTTGGGAACCCTGCTCTATACATCATATTCTAGTATATAGATTGCCGGTCCTTGGCTGAACCTGTGCTGAACTTCAATGCACATTACTGCATGATTGTGGAATAATTTAAAATACAGATCTACATGATTTACTGCTTAGATTATTTACATTCAGTTAATTAAATCATATCTAAGAAAATGGCATTTGCACCACCAGGAATGTCCACAGTATGGGAGAATCAAAAAAGTTTAGAACATAGTGGTGGCCCTATGATTGAAACTCTTTTTGCAAACTCGAGTTGCATGTAGAAAAAGGAGTTGGGCTTTGATTGCACAATTGCAGCTACAATTTTCACTTTTCTAAAACATTCCTTCCCATACCCCTCTCTGCCCAAGGCACTTTATAATGCAGGAATCTGTGCGCCATCACACAATTTACTCAAAATAAGATGCCAAAAACTCAAATAATTATCAAGTTAAAAACAGAATGACAGGTATCCTTACTTTTCAACAACAATAGCCATGGTTTTCAAATACTTGGCCAATAACTTAAAAACTGCCATATCCAGAAAACCTATGGTTTAAAAGTAAGGAACAACATGATTCTATGACAATAAAACTACCTTGTCCCCATCAGAACCTAGCTGTTCAAAGCCCAATTTCTTTTTTCAAAATCTGAAGATTTTTTTTTCTATACACAAATTATAGCTGACAATGAAACAGATCTTAAGTCTTGGATTAGCCACATATTCTGAAACCTCACATCAGTAGCATTAATGGTGCTTCCCAAACGTGTACAACTGGAATTGGTTGAAATCTTAGTGGTATGAAAGTCTTGACATTTATTTAAAACTATGTTAATCAGGTAAGTTTGATGCTGAGATTCCAATCATGTAAAAAATTGGGGGGGGGGATCCAATTTCTTTGCTTCCCAGGAAAATATCATCAGCATGACCATGGACTGCTAATAATTGAAGTATATCATCCATGTGCCTGCTGGTTCCTGAAACATTTTGTTTGAATGAAATTGAGGAGATTTTCCTTTGTATACATTCCTAGCCTTGGGTTAGGTTGGTTGGGGGAGCTGTTGACTAAATTTGAGGTGTGGAAGCTGCATGTTGGGCTTGCCATTGGTTCCTGCTCCTTTTTTCCTTTCTTATTGTTCTGTTATATGTTGTGCTATGGTGGTGGCAGCGGTGGTGTGTGTGTGCGTGTGTGTGTGATGTCTGTTCTATAGTGGTTTTTTAAAAATTTTGTTTGGATTTATTATACACCTCCTATCAGACTATAGAATTTGAGCAAAGGTTTCATCTTTAATCAGCTTTAGGTCTAAGGTTGATGTCCATGAATAGAGATCAAAGGTTTGCCATTTTTATTATACTCTTTTCAATGCCAGGAAAAAATATTGTATTGTTGGTTGAGTTTTAAGAATTCTATTTCTCATTTCTTTTCTTTTTTAATTCTGTGTCTCATTCCAGCTTTCCTTTTTGCAAACAGCACATTTGTTTCCCTCTTATTTTACTCCTTCATTAGCACATTTCAAAAAGTGTTAAGTAGCATTTTCAATACAAACAACAAACAAGTGACAGAAAAAGGAGGGGAAAATACAATTAAATGCCAGCCTTCTTGCTATTTTTGTCTTAAGCAGTTATTTCTCTGGGATGGCTTTTAATTATTTCCCAGATTTAGTCTTCATCTCTGTGGTACATAGTAGAGGCATAACAAATGCGGATTATAATTCTTCTACTATTTTATTATGCTGTTCCTCCCTCAAGTAAAAAAGAAAAATCACAAATGTTCAAGGCTTCAAAGATATCAGAAGAAAATTAAATTATCCTTGGACAGAGGAGGGTGGTACCTTTCAAGCATTGATAACCGATTGATTCTGGAGCTATGCATAAGGAAATTGTTATTCTGGAAAGTGGATAAAGGATGGATTGATCTTCAGTTAACTACCCACAGTGAACTGTTGAGAACTTTTACTCATCAGTGTTCTCTGAAACATGGGGAAAATCTAATCATGAAATGGATAAGTTTCCATTTCATTTTTTCCTATAGTGAAGTCACTGCAGGATGCAAGCTTTGGTAAAAATGGCAGCTTCTTGCCATTGTGATACAAACTCTGGTCCTTCTGTGCATGCATGCAATGTTACAATCATATATCAGGATGGAGCTGGTGTTGCAATAGTGTCCTGCTGCTTGTGTTATTTTCTCCTCATCAACCATCCAAAAGGATGTCTCTCATAGCATCCTTGACTTTTGTTTGTAACTGCCAAGTCCTTAATAAACATTTCTGAAGATTTTCATGAATTGGGGAAATTTTCCCAACTCAAAACATATAGAATTAAATTTGTATTTGTTTGCATCTTCCTACTTCTATGGGTATGAAGAAAAGGAATCTGCTGGTAGAAGCAGGTGGTGGCAATATTTGACCACATAATTAGAACTGAGGCCCAATGTAAAAAAATGAAGCTAAGATTGAAATGCTGAACAATTAAATTATTTCAAGTAAAGAATTTTTTTCTACAGTAGGGAAAATTGTTATTTGCTGTGTATTACTAAAACTTGTGTGTCCATTTATTATCTTCAATTGGACAAAACTGGAGATATAAGGCAACAATTATTGAACTAGGGTAATCAATGGGCTAATTTACAGAATGTCTGGATCCTGGGAATGAAATTTGGGGAAGTTGTTTCTGCTTTAACACCACTGTGCCTTCAAGTTATAGTTCCCAGAAACCCATAGGTTCCATGGTGCAAGGGAAGATGGGAGGGCTATGTCCTTGCCCTTTTTCCTGGCTGCCTCTTGCTGCTGTTCCCAATTTGCCTAGCCAAATGGCAATTGGTTGCTCTAGAACCAAGGTTGAAATTTGAACTCTCTTAATGGTGGTGGGCCATGAGGGAAGGACAAGAGAGTAGCTCAGAATGCCTGTTGGTGAAATAGGTCTTTCTGGGGAATGCCAGGAGTTGATAGGTGCAGATGGAGACTGGGGGTGCAGTTTTCTTTCCTGTCCATGGCTTCCATTGTTCCTCCACTACACAGTCAAAGGGAAAGCCAGTTGGAAATTGCTCCTAGTTCCAATGCTTTTTGCCTACTTGTGGTTATTCTGATTCTTTGTTTAGGTAAGGAAGTATCTTTGAAATGAGTCATGGGTTGTCTTATTGTTTAAATTTATTGGCCACCAAACTGGATCAATGTACTCTGTTGGACTACTGAATCAATGATCTCCATCATTTTGCAATCTACTCAGTGGTTCTCCACCTTTTCTTCATCATGGACCCCTTTTAAATACCTTTTGTGACCATGGATCATGGCCACAAACCCCCCAAGACTTAACTCAAGATTTAAATCATAACATTTCTTCAAGTCTTTGTAACCACTTATGTTGACATTATGTCCCCCGAGGCCTGCGGACCACAGGTTGAGAACCATTAATCTACACTTATAATTAATGGCTAGTTTTTAAATCTGTCCTTAGAATTCCATAGTACCACCAGTTTCCTATTACATCTAGGAATAGATAACTGTACTGTTAGTAACCTTTTGGTTGTATTTTACAAGAGACTATTGATGAAATTTGGTACTGTTTGGCTCTGTCTCATTTATACATTATTGCTTTCCTGTGGAATGCAATGTTCATTGCGGATTATACTATTAAAAGAAAACAATTCAATAAGAGCAATCAGCACAAGAAAATGGACTTAAACTAATTAGGAAAATAGAAGAATATGGTGAAGTTGCAGGACTGAAAATAAATTAAAAAAACAAAATAATAGTTAAAAATGTTACAGACATACAGAAAAAAGAACTGAGGAAAATAGGTATACAGATAGTCAAGAAAGTTTAATATTTAGGAATTGAACTAGCAGCAAGGTATGTAATGATTAAAGAAGATAATTATTATAAATTATAAATTGGCTCAACAAATTAAAACGGATTTGGGAAAGTGGGAAAATCTACAACTATCATTGATGGGAAGAGTAGCCACCATAAAAATGAATATCCTGCCAAGATTACTATATTTATTTCAAACATTACCAATAAAACTGGAAAAAAAATATTTAGAATAATTAAACAATATTAAATATATATTTGGCAAGGGAAAAAAGCAAGGATAAACTTGAAAATGTTGCAAGATTCTAAAAACAGGTGATTTGGGGCTACCAGATTGGGAATTGTACTATCAGGCTTTGACACTTACTTGGTGAAAGAACAGATTGGATTGAGGAACAAAAGACTACTGACCTTGGAGGGACATGATCTCGAACTAGGTTGGCATGCTTTTTTATGGTATAGAAAAAACAAAATACATAGCTATTTCCAAAGACACTATGTTAAGAATGCATTATTATTAATATGGGAGAAAATTAAAGAACAACATTATTTGAAAATACCAGTCTGGCTTTCCACAATGGAGGCACTGATTTATCCAAATGTTATTGATATAGAGAATGTTACCAGATATAAAGATATTTTAAATGAAAAGGGGGAATTTAAAACTAAATAGGAACTGAGTGATCAAGGGATTGAGATAACATGGTGGTCATATGTGCAGATACAATCTAGGTATGAGAAGATGTTAAAATGTATGGTTTAAATAAATAATTAACAGAACTAGATCAGATATTAACAGGGATAGATGAAAAATTAATAAAGAAAATATATAGCTATTTGTTAAGTATCAAGATGGAAGAGGAACAAGTAAAAGAGACAATGATAGTATGGGCTAAAAATTTTGGCTATTCGATTGAGTTAGATCAATCGCAGAAATTATGGGATAGAAATTATAAATTAACAAATGTCTACTGCATACAAAGAAAATCTTTATAAAATGTTTTATAGATGGCACTTTCCGCCCTCAAGGTTAGCAAAGATAAATCTATAAAGGATAAATCTGCACAATGTTGGAAATGCCACCTGATACCTGGTTCACACTATGATATGTGATGGACATGTCAAAAAGAGAAAAAATATTGGACAAAAATACATACATGGCTTGGAAAAATGATAAAACAACATATACATTTGAAACCAGAGATATTTTTGTTGGGCATTTTACCAGACAGGTATAGCAAAGGGAATGTATATCTGATTTTACATGTATGTCAATACATGTAAATAATGCAGCGAGAATAGTATTTGTACAACAATAGAAAAGCGAAGAGATCTCAACAGATGAAGACGTGATTAGAAAAATATTAGAATCTACAGAAATTGATAAGCTAACACTGACAATTAAGGAAAAAGAAAAAACTAAACATTTTTTGATTTGGGACTTATTTTATCAATGGTTAGCTGACAAAAACAGGAGCTAGAAACAGGGAAATGAAAGGATTAGTGATATAAAGAAGATACGTTAACTTGGTTAAACAAATAGTATGATTATTATGGTTATTAATATTAATATAATTGATATTAATGCAATGAATATTGTTGTAAATATTGTGATTATTTCCTAAAATGATTTATACCCAGACAACACAGTTTAATTGAAATTGGAATATATTATATACAAGATTTCAATGGCCAGTGACCTCGCAGGTGTCCAAAAACAGAGATGGCAAGACACCATCACCAAAGACATGCAAGCTGCAGGCCTATCTTTTTCAAACCTTTAAATTACCTGCTCCTTTCTGGCATGTTGCACAGATGTTCTATCCATGTTCCTGATCAGTCTCAAGAGTCTACTCCCTACAGAGAGATCCACTTTCCCTACAGCTCTGTTGCAGACAAAAACAAAACAGGAATTTGGGAGCGCTCACATTCCTGGAGATTAATGTTGGTTTTCCTGAAGCACAACTCAAAACTGAACAGGTTTCATAAAATACCCTTTGCCAAGATCTCTTGAAAAGCATCATAATGTTCAGTTCTAAACTGTAGGTTAATCTTTTTTTAAAAATGAAGCTGCCAAACTGGCAGCCCTACCTGCTTCTGTCTTTGGCATGACATTTATTGGCTCAAAAGAATTGTTTTTATTTTCAGTTTGTGTATTTTAAAATTCTATTTACATTCCAACTCAATCTTTACATATGGGCTAGATTTGTTTTTATTTCATGTCCAGTTTCAAACAATAGTTTGATTGCCAGTGAATGTATTAGGTCCTTACTTTTCTTTCGTTATTCTTTTCTCATATATCAGCTTGTATAGTAGATGTCCTGATTCCTTAAATAAGTTTCCTTTTATATCTGAATCAGGAAATTGGCATAAGCAATCCTTGGGACACTTTGCTAAATTAACAGCAGTTGGGAAACCTGCAATTCATGGAGTCAGAAGAAATTTGCTTTAAGAAACAAGAATATTTCTTCTGCAGTTCAAGAGTAAGCACAGAAATGAAGGGATTTCACTTATTTAGAAAATTATTATGCAGCCCATATCCTTAATAGCTCCAAGCAACTAACATATAAAAATATACATAAAAGCAACATTAAAAACATAATTGATGTTGTTTTTTCACAATTGCAATAAAATTAAAAGGTATGAAATAAATATAATTTAGCCTTCTCTAGATGGCTAAACCTAAGATGATGGATGGCTTCATTTCCAATGAATTTATTCTATCATATGTGCTCTGCCATAGAAAAAGTTGAGTTGGTTATTGATGTCAAAAAGCAACAGGATCGACAAAATTTACACTACTGTTGTAGATTAGGAATAGATGGTTCTATAAATTGCATAGGTCTGAGTAAGACTTAATGCACCATTCAGATTCAAAACACCCTGGATTGTATTAGGCAGGCAATCAGTGGGTATTGAAACTATGTCAATATAAGGGTAAAACAGTCCTCATGGCAATAGTATTATGTATGCTATATACCCATGATGGTGAATTTATGACAAATGTGTCAAATCTGGCACACCAACATTCACCAACAGCCTACATCTATTCTCAAAAGCACATCTCATTCTCATATGATGTTTGAAGGCTGCATAGGCTGTGTATGAATGGGGTCCACCTTTGAACGACTTCTAGATCCTTGAAAAAACATTGTGAGAATGGAGTATGCTTTTGAATAATTTTTGAAGGCTTCAGAGACTGTGGAAGAATGTTCTCTGAAGCCACTTCAAGAACGAAGGATTGTGAGACCTGGAGCTGAGCTGGGTAGGCCACAGAGGCCTATTAACAGAAAGAGAACACTGCCTAAAGGTAAGTGAAATGCAGCAGATCCTGGAGATCACACACAATTGGATTTTGTTATTTTAAATAAATAAATATGAAAAGAATTGTTTCTCTTTTGCTGGGAGGGTAGTGTCTGACATGCCAGTAAAGACAAGTTAAGCATTTTTCAAATTTCTAATACATCAAACCCAAAAGTTTGGCCATTGCTGCTATATATTGTATGCACAATACCTGTTGCTGTTGTAGTTTGGACAAACTATATTTCTTATATTCCTGTGCTACAAAGAGAACACATTGCAATTGGTTACATCTCTCTCAAGACCTTCAATAGGATATTTTGGTCAATGATATTATGGCAGCCAGAGGTCTCATCAGAATAATATTCTTTTTCAATAAAGCTCATCCATCACGGACCAGGATTTTGAAGACCAAAACCTGATTCTAAACCCAAGATTCAAGATAATGTATTTCATCTATGAGCTTCTGGAGTGCAATGCTGCCATCTCTTTATCAAATTGGCTAAATATGGAATATTGGGCAATTCAACCAGGTCCAATGAATGCCTTTTAACAAGGGACTCACCAGTGCCTCCTTTAATGTGGCAAGGAAAAGAAACAGTTATCAATGGCAGGATAGAGTCCTGTGAGGCCATTATAAAGAAAGCCAGTGACTACTATGAATTATTACAGGCAAACAATCCATGGCTTGTTACAAAAGTCCCAGCATATATGGCTGCATCATAGGGCTTGGCTTCAGGGGTGGGTTTCAAATTTCTTAACAACCGGTTCTGTGGGTGTGGCTTAATTTGTGGGCGTGGCTCGGTGGTCATGTGACTAGGTGAGTGTGGCTTGCTGGATGGGC